>JAYXIM010033064.1:0-18703 GCA_037575425.1 Anastrepha fraterculus
CGGGTTGGGTACGTAATGCTGTATGATACAATATTCTGTTTACAAAATGCTGTATACAAAATTCTGTATTTCAGAATTCTGTATTATAGAATTCTGTATACGAAATTCTGTATTTCAGAATTCTGTAAAAAATATTCTGTATTGCTGAAATGCTGTATTGACGAAATTCTGTATTGACGAAATTTTGTATTGACAAAATTCTGTATTGACGAAATGCTGTAAGTAAATGATAAGATAAGATAAGTGCGCACTTTTTTTTATAAAATTTATTGAATTTCTTATCATTTACTTACAGCATTTCGTCAATACAGAATTTTGTCAATACAAAATTTCGTCAGTACAGAACAACTAATCGGTTTTGTTTTTATTTCTGTTCATCTTTGTTTTGTTTTTCACTTCGTTTTAATTGATTTCGTTGAAGTTGTTGTTGTCAACTAAGCAATGCAGTTGTGCCATTCCAATCAAAATTCCAATGCAGTGAAGCCCCGAAAGTAGTATGTACTTATTTGTAAATCAAAGTTAATGAAATATCAAGAGTAGAAAATGGAGAAGTCTTCCCGAGAAAGTTAAGATCAATTAGATCTAACAAAAAAATTAAAAGTATAATAAAAAAAAGATTAATTATTGGAAAAGTTTCTTTTTTGAAAAGAATAGCAAAAAATATTTGTTTCTAATCTAATCATGTACCTGTGTTTTGTACTTGAAATACTTATTACTTCTTCTTTGCATACATACTTATCGTTTGAATTAATATTGAAGTCTTTTGTTTTTTGTATTGTTATTTTGCACTTGAAATTCTCATTTATTTTTCTATGTATAATTATCGCTTAAGTTAATATTGCAGCTTAGAAATCTTTTGCTTTCCTTATATATTAATTGTTTTTATTAATAAAATCAAGTAAAAAACTGACTTTTGTCAACACAACATTTTTTCAATACAGAATTTTGTTAATGCAGAATTTCGTCAGTACAGAATTTCGTCAATACATAATTTTGTCAATACAGAATTTTTTTAAGACAGTACAGAATTTTGTTTTTACAGAATTTTGTAAATACAGAATTCTGTAAATACAGAATTTTGTCACTGCAGAATTTTGTTACGTTAATTTACAGTATTTCGTATGAAAAGAATTTTGATATACAGCATTTTGTAGGGATCCCCTTGGCAGCACTGTCAGTATCTGGGCTAATGAACAGCTGATAGACGAAATGGCAGGCTGCCAAAAATAACTGACGAAAATAGATCATATTTACATTAATGCTGCGTTATACAATACATATTTTGCAGAAATTTATATTCAAGAGAGAAAAATAAAAATGAATATAAATAGTAAATTTAGTACAAGCTTGATGTTTTAAGCTAATACATTGTTTGTAGTACTGTTTTTTCAGCGAGAAAATGCCCAAAGAAGGGCTTTTAAAGTTTAGTTTTAATTGGGTTCGAGGATTCGTGGGGGGTCAATGAGTTTTCAACTTTGCGCCTTTGAGCGCCTAACCTTCCATTTTGACCAAATTTGTTTCAGAGTGTTACATATGCGACTATCAATCCATTTTGTGTTGCCTGAAGTGATACAGTTTGTAGCTTGAGATCGGTATGCTTTCAATCTCCATACCAAGAGGGAGGCGAGTGGTAGTCTCCTCTCGTCGTCGTTATAACATCTCGTTAAAACATACCTGGCATTTGCGAGCATTGCTGGATTTAGTGACAACCCCACCAAGAAATTTAATCGCCGCTTAGCTATCGGAGTAAATATAGACTTCTCTAAAGGTAGTCACATTTTTGCCCAACCAGATAGTTACCCCGTTAAGGACAAGAACGATCACCAGAACAATTTCTCTAAGTTGTACAAAAAACAGAGTTTCGCATCTTGTCATCTAAGGTTAAGACGTCAACGAAGTAAACGATAAATAGTGTATGTAGGTACTTAATTTTTCTTATATCACCAGCACAATTTCAGTTTCGTTGTAAACAAACCGCTGTCAATACCTCGGTTAACTAAGCAAATCAGCTGATTCCTTCAAATTTCCGAGAGCCGATTAACGGACTGATGTTCGCCATACCTTCTAAATTCTCTCCAGCGTGGTTTTCCCACAAGATTAGTGGATTACTGGGAGCCATGAGGCAACATTTAAAATAAGCAGCTATTCGAAACTAGTGAATCCTCGTGTTACAGAAGAATATCATTTGAATTTACCTGGAGTGACGTGTGCGTAGATAGCGCGAGATTTAATTGTGCTACTCTTTTTGGATAACCCTGCGACTGGTGTCGTTTACTTTAATTTGCTGTGGGTAAATGTCCAGAAATGCGGCACCTTCCTGCTATGATCGTGATATGAGAGTTTAAACTTATCTCAATAAAAATCTGCCGCTCTTCAAACTTCACGCCACTGGATTGTTTAGTGAGGACTAATCAAAGATAATCTACCTATATTGGTTTTATGAAATTTTTTTAATGTGTAACATACCTGTCTAAAAAAAACCGGCCGTCGTAGCCGAATGGGTCGGTGCGCGACTACCATTCGCAATTATTAAGAAAAATATTTTTCTAATAGCGGTCGCCCCTCGACAGGCAATGGCAAACCTCCGAGTGTATTTCTGCCATGAAAAAGCTCCTTATAAAAATATCTGCCGTTCGGAGTCGGCTTAAAACTGTAGGTCCCTCCATTTTTGGAACAACATCAAGGCGCGCACACCACAAATAGGAGGAGGAGCTTGGCCAAACACCCAAAAAAAGGGTGTACGCGCCAATTATATATATATATATATATAACATATCAAAATACATATACGAGTATCATTTTTATAGTCACGTGTTATTTTTTATGTGCATACATTTTTTTTGAACACAGTGTATATACATACACATACATGCAAATATGGGTAAAGTAATTTTTGTATGGCTGCATATTACTTAAATAACTGTCCCCCGGCTCTAAATACAATGGGCTGTTTAGCCTGAGTGTTTTAGGATCCATCAAATCTCGTGGTGCTCCTTGGCTCGACTTTCTCAAATTTCAACACTTACAGTCGCATACATACACGTGCAACTTTACATATATACGAGTATATACACTTCATATAAAATATTTATATTTCTATTTGTGAAAAAATTCATTCAAACTGGGCCTTCCGCTCAAAAAGTGCCCATAAATCGTACTTTATGTAGTCATTGTTCTACATCCTTTAGTCTGAACCATTAATTCTCTTTATTTCACATTTACATTGGCAACACATATTTCTACCCTAACCCTAACCCTAACCTATGCCAATAAAAAGCATAGACACATTTTCCGAAACCAGGTTATTGGGTTATGATTCATCCGTGCGGTAGATGCGGTTACATCCACCCATGTGCTACACACATGTATATATGCAAGTGTGTATGTGTGCCATGCTCCAGCCTCTATTCACCGATACACAAGTACATACATACAAATGTACATATTTTGGTGTACAACCCAATCAAAACAAATAAAGGCCTATAATAACAGTTACGAATGTGTACGTGCGTTTATTTTTTGATTGGTTGGCAAACAAAATAATTGAGGAGGCATACAAGTTTACAAAATGTGATAAAAAAAGTTTGCTAATTTAGAAAATTTAATTACGGTGCTTGAGTTTTTGTTAAGGTGTATAATAAAAGTTTTTTACGACAATTGTGTGAATTATTAAGAAGAAGAGCTAGAGAGAACGGCCCATTCAATATGAAATATTAAAGTTACACTGTGCAAAACTTTCAGAGTCATTCTGGGCTGAAATTTTTTCAATTCCCTGTTGAAGTACTAAATCCATCCATTAATACTCACAAAGCTATTTGCATTCTCAGAACATAATTTATGGCTTAGCTAGGATTTAAATTGATAGGGAAACTATTAGAACAGTTAATTAAAAACGGTAAAACCTAATAAAATGCGAATTACGCAAATTGACATGGCCGCAACTCAACAATGGTCTTTCAAAATGCTTGCTAAAACTCAATAGAGAGGATACAAGAACTTTGAGCGGTCATTGCCTAATAGGTAACCAGCTAGAAGCTTGGAAGTTCCTTACTACGATTATTGTAGAAGCTTATAATCAGGAGAGGATAAAACTTATTAAATAGCTCCTTTGTGAGTATGAAGGATTAGCTAAAAGAAGGCTTTACACGCTTGGTACTGCAGTTTTAACAGATCTAGCGGATGTAGTGCACCTTAAACTAACGAAATTAAGCTCGTTTATAAAAGCCACAGGATGGTATCGCACAGTGTATGGAAGAAGTTCCAGTGGTATCACAACGAACCTAAGACAGGTCTAAGTGTGTCACATTGACAGATACCAGATCTACCTACCTAGGATTTGAGTTATTTATTGCGATGTTCTCGGAACGAGTGGGGAAAAACTACTTTAGACTTAACCACTTATCCAGTCGAAGCCCAGGAATATGAACGCACTTTCGTAAAAGGTCTAATGATAGGAATGCAGTATTTTATATACAGATATTTCTATCGTTCAATGCCAGAACCACGCTTCCAAAAAGTGGATATTTACTTAAAACAAATTTTAAAAATAAATCTTTTCGTGAAGTTCCTAGAGCCAAGTATTGAAGAAGATGCCAAAATGGAGATTAGTTACCGTTCCCACAGCTTGCTGGGTCTTTGTCCTTCGACTACTTGGAAAATTTTAGGTAAGGCTCTTGGCTTATGAGCATGCAAAATACAGCTAGGTTTTCTATTATCATTTTAAGTTCATAAACTCTTAAAAACCCTTTTATAAAACCAACAGCACACAACTTTGCGTTACGGTAATATGTGCGAAAGTTTTTTTCTTCTACCAGTAACAGGCAACATTACTTGGATACAATTGGAGTGACCCTAAAAATATAGACACTTTTGGTAGTCAGCTGTAGTGAAGAAATTTCGAATGTGTGCAAAAATTAACGGTTTGGGGTAACTCTACGCTTGATAGTTTTAAAAATTAGCTTTGGAGCATTTCAAAAAAAAAGATGGTGGTTTGCAAAATAATTGAAATCGTACAGGTAAGTTCGTCAACAGTTCAGCACCTTATTGAACGCCTTATACATGAAAATCGTGAGGTAAATAAGGGACGACAGGCCCCAAATAAAACTTTCACAGAGGAAGAGTTTCAGTGGTTAGTGCGCCAAGTGAAGAAAAATTCAGCAGAAAGCGCTCCAAAGTTAACTGAAATGGCCAAAAAGGATTTACGTAAGGCTTGCCGTCCAGAAACTGTTCGAAGTGTACTGAGGGAAGCAAATTAAAATGGTAGAATATCCCGTAATAAGCCTTTTGCAAGGAGCAGAAGCAAGAGATTGTGGTTTGCGTGTGACCATCTTAATAAGACTCCAGCACTTTGGAGGACCTTCCTTTTTGTATACGGCGTAAAAATAAACTTATTTGGACCAGATGGCACACCTTTTATATAGCGCGAGCTAATACGCAGCTCTAACGCCAAAGTTTCCGAGGCACTATAAAACACGGCGGTAGCAACGTTATGGTTTGGGTAAGCATGTCATCAAATGGAGTTGGAAATTTGAATTTTATCGAAGGAACTATGAACAAAATGTGTTTATTTAAAACTTCTGCAAAAAAATTTGGTTCAAAGCGCTAGAAAATTACAAACTGATGATGACTTTTGCGTTTGTCAAGATAACGACCCTAAGCGCAAGTCACAAATAACTACTAAAAAAAAAGGTAAATATATAAATGCTCACACATTTGTTGTTGTTGGGAAATTGTTGAAACTTCCGCACAATCAACGAATTTGAACGTCATCGAAAATTTGTGTGCGGTTTTGACGACAAATATAAGAAAATATGACATCCAGAACAAATATTTAATTATTTCAAAATTTCAAATTTAAAAATGATTTAAAAAATGCGATACTTGAAGAGCGGTACCAAATTAGTCCAGAATACACAATAAAATTGGTTGACCACGTAGACTTCAGGCTGTAAGAGATAATAAAGTATACCCAACAAAGTACTAAACACCTTAAAATTTAAAAAATCAGAAATATGTATATCAGTTGCTCCTTTTTAAGTTGCATCATTTAAACTGCGGTGTGAAAGCGCTGTATGTTTTTTTTGTTTGCATTACAATGAAATTAGTGGACCCTTTTTACATTTTATGTTCGGAAATGAAATAAAGCAAAATAACTAAGATTTCTGCATACTCTGTTTTTCCACTTTTGCAAAATATTATGAAATATAGAGCATTAAAAAAAAATCGTATCTGTATCAAATAAGCGGTGACTGTATATAATTTTCGAAAGCATATGGTTTGACGAAACTTGCTGTTGAAATCAATAACTTTTACTATGAAATAAGATCATATGTGCCCACATAATTTTTCTTGAGATAATATTGAATAAAGCGGAAAGTGATGATGACAATAATGTGCTAACACAATCAATAAAGAAAAAGGGAAAAATATTTTATTTTATTTATTCTCTACTAAAAATTGCTGAAATTTATATACGATACCATCACAATGAAAGTAACTCACTCGCTTTATTTACTTTAACCCAAATTCCTCGTTGAACAATTCTGAAATGTATGCTCCGATTTCCTTCTTTCAACAAGAATTGCTTTCAGGCGCAGCTTTTGCAACTTTCTTCTACTCAATGGCTTAGTTTGAGTAAGTAAAACTTTTCAGTTACTGCACTGCAACGGCATTGTACGCTAATTGCATTAAATTTAACACTTTTATTTACCTTCTTGTTTCAAAAAGACAACACACACACACACATAAACTTTAAATTGGCTTTTCACTCCCGTTGCGCAAGAGAACACGTCCAACATCTGACACGTTGCAGGCAGCAATGAAACCAAATTCGCATGAAACCGTGTAATATGTACTACTAACCTCTACACACAAACACATGCATTTGTATATATGTATGTATGTATGCACGTACATATGTACTTTCAGGCGCTGATCCATACATAAATACTTGGGGCCAGACATACAGGAATATAGATATGTTGACCCAGCAACAACTACATGTGTACATATGTACTCGTAAATACCGCAATGTCGTCTGTTGAATGCAATAGTATTTGTGTGACTAACGCACATACACATACACCATTTCCTTATGTGTAGTGTAGAGGTGACTACTGAAGTGGTTGAACTACAACTACAGCCACAAATAGTATCCAATATACATGTTTATCTATGTGTATGTGTGTGTATGTGTGTATATGTATTGGTTTGATAAAGAGAATTTCAGAAGGCTAGGAATCAAATGACGTTGCAAAACCGGCTCTGGCGCCTGAAATTATGTATAATCATGCGAAGACTTGTTTTGCGAACGTTGTGGTTAGTCTCCGTCTTGGCGGCGGATGCTGCTTTAGATTATTGTCAGTCCGCTATTGTTTAGCGTTTTGCGTTTTGTGGTTGGGTTCATTGTGCATTTATGTACACAGAATTTTACGAGCCATCAGATCCTTGTGTAGATGTGAATTTTCTTATATGTGTATGTGTTTGTGCTCAGAGCTATGCGTCATTCTACTACGACTATGCATTTTCTTTGCTTCCTTAGAAAGTTCTCAATGGCCAAACTACTTGTAATTCCTTTTGCTTTAAGTATTGTCTACGTGGAAGGTAGACAACTGCCAATCAGGCAGTTGCTGAACTCGTTGGCCACTCTTTAGAGCGTAACCATGCTCATACATATGTATGTATTGGGGCGGGTCGATTTAAAAATCGCTCATTGCTCTGTGAACATCTTATTCTAGGGATCAAAATAAGAAACTTTGCCGAAGGAACCATACCTCTAAAACGAATTCTGATGTCCCCCAATTTTGGTCGAACGAAAAATCCCACTTTGACCCATTTAGAGTGCTCCAATCGAGTCCAAATGTATGACCGACCCCCACTAACTTTGGGTGGCCGATCCACCCATGCCAGTGGCACACCCCTGGAACTCCACTGGGGGTTCCCCATACAATCATTTCAAAATATCACCATTTTTGGCCTTTACATGAGAAAAGAAACTAAAAAGTTCGACCCAAATTGGGGGACATCAGAATTCGTTTTAGAGGTATGGTTCCTTCGGCAAAGTTTCTTATTTTGATCCCTAGAATATGATTTTCACAGAGCAATGGGCGATTTTTTTGCCTCCCCACAAATCGACCCGGCCTAGTATGTATGTATGTATTTATGTATTTCAATGCTCGCGTGAGTTCAGTCTCGTATTCGCTATTAAAATTCTCTTCGCCGAATGAAAGATTTATTTGTAAACCAGAAATCAAGATCAACGGACTGAAAGCGTACATAGTTTTATAGAAAGCTATTGAGATTAAAAACTTTAAATTAATCAGCAAAGTTTCTTTTTATACACTCATTCTTCGATTTGCACGGTAGTCACGTTCTTAGAAAAATCCTGCAAGCGAAACCATGTAAAACGAGACACAGAGTTCATAAAAAGTAGACGGATATGCTCAATAAACCTGAAAACCGTGTGAATCGATTTAAAGTAGACAAAGAAAAGAAGAAGATATGTTCATTATAATCGTGCAAAATAAGAAAGGATAGATTCAGACGGTGCCTTGTTTTAGCTTTCAAACCAGCCCTTGTTTGCACTAAATTCTATAGTAGAAGGAGTTTGTTGCTTTTCTTTTAAGGAGCTGAAAATGTAAAGCGCTTTGTGCTATATCTGAGCGAATTAGAACCTATCAGTATTTTTTTTAGCTATTTTCCTCTGTTCAAATTACTAGAGTTTTTTCTACTGCTTGTATTAAGTCATCTCGATGATATGTGGACAATTTTACGCTCACAGTAGTCCTACTGGTAACGCTTTACTGTCCTAACAGTCGCCTCATTCTGTTCATATTCTTTTGCTATGGATGTGGAGACTTGTGCAGATTTTAGTTTGTCTTAATTTTTTTTTCTCCAAACAGACTGTTTTCCTTTACTTGGGTCTTCCTTTTGTTGTCATTGCAGGGCTTTAATAAAGTTGAAGCACTATTACGAAATAAATTCTTGAAACTAAAAAATTTTCTTCTTTCACCAGTTATTAGAACTCACTTAGAAGAAATGACTTTGAAGATTCTTCTTTTTCTTCACGCACAATGCCACCTGCCTAATATTTGCGTTTAATGTTTTGGAAAAGGAAGCGTTTGGTAACTTTGAAAGAGTCTTTAGAAAAGTACAAGCATCCGTATGATATTGAAAAATGGCACAATGTCACAAAACTAGCAGAATAAGACCACAAAATTTAATGTGGTTTAAAAACTGTGTAAAAGCGAAATCGTGTAATTCAAGTAGATACAGTGGAAATCAAGGGATTGGCGTATATTGACAGTTTGCGTCTCCATATTTGTCCACAAATAAAGCGATCTGCAGCTTTATGTCGACTTCGATCGGCTGATGGTTTTTTTGACAAGTTTTTTCATGGCAGAAATACACTCTTATGTTTGATGTTTCCCATTGCCATTAATCTTGAAGCTAATATGGATAGGTTTTACTTGAGGAGTTCACGTCTTTCGCTGAACTTGTCCAAGCGTGCGTGTGTGTCTCGACTTGCTTTCTGTAGGGTGCTAGTGAGTTTAAGAACCTTGGCGTTGTCTTTGATAACAAATTTTCCTCTAATTGCAATACAAATTACATTACTTCGGAAACATTCTCCATGTTGGGCTTCGTCAGGCCGAGTACCACTAAGTTCTATGATCCCTATACCACCAAGATACCCTATACATCATTTGTTAGGTTGCATTTATAAGTAGAATATGCTGTTTTCATTTGAAAATTCTGTAGTCAACAAGCTATCAATAGAATCGATCGTGAGCAAAAATGTATTCTATGCCCTTCGATCTCTAAACTTTATTAAACCCATGCCATCATATTCTGCTCGTTTTTGGCCTATAAATCTCAAGTTCTTAGAAATTCGTAGGTCTATACTGTGTCTGTCCTTTAGTCATAATATTATTACGGGTGTCATTGATTGTTCCTATTTGTTGGAAAGGATTGGATTTAATGTTACCCAACGATCTCGTAGGATCCTCTACTCTTTTTATGGGGAAGACTTTCAAACTAAGTATGCCAGTGCTGCTGCCTTTACTCGTGATTTACATGAATTAAATTCCATTAATACTTATGCTGCTCTCGATTTTTCGCTTTCAAGAGTTGCTTTTTTAAATCACTTGAGTTCTATGTTATGCCAATTTTAAATACATGTAACACAATAAAGGTTTAATCTATGCTACTTAAATAAATAAATAAATAGATGACTGGCATTCGTTATTAGCAAAAACTTTGACTATCATTTACTTTCTTGAGATATCACACTTCCATCTACAAAAAATAATAAAAATGCGAAGAAAAAAGTTTAAACAACAACAACATTTTTTTCAACTGTAATGTAATCGTGAATTGCAAAACTGCAAACTGCATTAACGCTGCTGGTCTTTTCCCCTATAAACTATATTTATATCCATGGTGGCTTTTATTATGCAGCACTTTTCAACTTAAGTGCATAAAAAGCTTGCATTTACTTCGCCCGACCAACAGTCAACCTTTAATTATATCAACCCGCTATTGATTCTTGTTTGCCTCAACAACACTTGATTTCTTGGCTCCTTTGCGCTGTACTTTTTTTACGTTTGTGCTACTTCCGAGTATTGCGATTTTTTACTTGATTTTTTCGCAGCGCGCATGTGCCTCCTGGTTTTTGCTGCACAACAGCGTGAATGTGAGCAAGGAAGCTCCGTAAATGTTTGTGTGATCAACAGGAGCACCTTCACTGCAATTGTACTGCAGTTGTACTACATTAGGGTACCCAATGTATTGTTTACTTTTCCTTGATTTCTCTTGTTTGCAAAAAAAAAAAACGAAAAAACGTGCAGTGCCAACGTAACTTGCAACAAAACGCAAGCGTCAGCAAAAGCGCAAAAATAACAAATAGATTGGCATACGTAAGGTATTCACAGCATGTGCGCTGTTGATTTCTAACGCAGCAGTAGCAGTCACCTAATGAACCCAGTAGCAGATGTGCTGACAGGGCGTATGAGTGATATGAATTTTATGGTATGTACATGCATGTATACCTATATAGGTGTGTAGGTATGTAGTTGTGTATATACATCTACCTATTGAAATAGCAAAGCAACTAATAATAACTTGTCCCAATTTAATTTTTCTCCAGTGTAACTTTTCTGTTGACCGGCAGCAGGATGATGTGCATCAAAAGCCAAAGTGTAAATCGACTAATACATACGAATATGTGGTAGATATGCATGCACTTTTATATTATCCTGCACATTTACGTACACATATGTATGTATGGGAATAAGTGTGAGACTGTTCACCATAAATTCAAGCTAAGGGGCAACGAAAGTGCCACTTAGCCAGCATCCATTGGCTCGTGATGAAGAAGGCAAATCTAGTTTATGCAAAATGTGAAAATGGCAAAAGCGAAAATTGCAATAAAAAACAAATCGCTTGGTGAGATAAGATATCTAGGACGTTGAAAAATAAAGCTTCCATTTCAATGACCAACTAAACTGGTTGTCGCTGCAAAAGCTGAAGCCCGAAGTCGTGCTGCAGCAATTGCAGGGAAAGCAACAAAAAATAAAAAAATTGAAGCACAACTGGTGCTAAGGGAGAACGTTTGATATACATACATATACATCTGTACTAACACATGCTACATATCTGAAAGGTATACGAAAAATCGTTCCAATTTCATGTGCTTTTTCAGCAGTTCACACCAGTTACTTACACACATTTTTGGGTTTACATATTAACAAATGTTTATACATACATTTTTACTGTGCAAATACTAGTACGTATATGTGCTAAATTCTCACATATGTGAGTGTGCATATGTATGAATGAGCGCGCATGCATATGTGAAATTCACTTAAAATTCAATTTTTATTATCGGATCGAATGGCAGCGCTGTGAATTCTATTATGAAATGGTTCAATGGCTTTGATGTGCGGTTGGTTGAGTTAATAATTGCCTTGGCTTTCATAAGCAGAGCTACAAAAGCGAAATTACAAACAGACTCACGTTTTTTTTCTTTCGGTGCATGTGAAAGTGCGCGGCGCACAAAGGTAATATTGGAAAGGCTGTTTTTGAAAAAAAGTTATTCGCCGCTGCTTAATTGCTTTTTATTAATAGAAGATTTTTCAATTTATTTAGCACTTATCACTTCAAAAATTGAGGTGGAGATTCAAAACTTGCAAAAATTTAATTTCTCGATTAGCAGCAAACACAGATTTTTTAATTAGCGCTTACACCCTTTTTGGGTGTAGGGCCGAGCTCTTTCTCCTATTTGTGACGTGCGTCTAGATGCTGTTCCCACTATATATAATCAACAAAAAGGGAAAGATATTAAACAGTTTTACGAAATAAATTTGATAAACGATTTTTTTAACTTCTGGAGTTATTTTGAAGATTTGTTAAAAATTTGGTTTGAAAGCGAAATTAGCAGTTGAACACTCCACGATAAAGTAGCGGTACTATTATTTTCGCCAATTTTGACTATTTTGCTGTTCTTTTTTGAATTCTTATTAGTTTTGTATAAAAGCATAGCTCATTGTGAAAAAAAACATTAGTTTACAAAACCAATTTTTAAATCTGTATATATAAAAATGAATGTTTGTCTGTATGTCATCGATGAACTCAAAAACTACTTGACCGATTATTATAAAAATTGGTGTATATATGTATTTTTCCACAGAGAAGGTTTTTAGAATATGCTCATTGATGCCACTCGCCACCAGGTGGCGCTGCATAGTAGCAACTTCGGCGGGATGCATAGGCTAGAAATTTTGCAAAACAATTATTGGATATTGGAAATGGGTGAATGGAAACTAATGGATATACACAATGTATCACCCTGCCAGCAAACTTCTTTAAGATCACAGAAAGCATCGGCGAATTGGTGCAAAAAATTTTCCCAAACATTGCACAAAACTACAAAACCCATCAGTGGCTCAGTACGCGTGCTATATTAGCAGCCAAAAACATCGATGCCAATACCATCAACTTCACCATTCAGCATGGAGTACCCAGTGAAACGACAACATATAAGTCCATCGATACTGTGGAGAATCAAGACGAGGTTGCCAACTATCCAACTGAATTCTTGAATTCGCTTGATTTGCCAGGCATGCCGCCGCACGTTCGTACATTGAAAATTGGCGTACCCATCATTCTTCTTCGAAACATAAATCCACCTCGAGTTTGCAACGGAACCAGACTCTCAGTCAAGAAAATGACGAACAATGTTATCGAGGCAACAATTTTGACTGAAAAATTCATAGGTGAAGACGAACTGTTGCCAGGTATCCCAATGATCACGACAGATATGCCATTCGAATTCAAACGTTTACAGTTTCCGGTGCGACTCGCTTTCGCAATGACTATCAACAAAGCACAAGGACAATCGTTACAAGTGTGGGGTTAAATTTGGAGAATCCATGCTTCTCACATGGACAGCTCTATTTGGCTTGCTCACGTGTCGGAAAACGTTCTGATTTATTCGTCTACATTTTATTCGATTTAACAATTCGACAATTTATTCGAAATAAACAAAATCAATAAAATGGTTTAGAATGAATTGAATATTTGTGTACTGATTTTTCTTTAAAGTTATTTTTCTTAAACTTATTTCAGTTGCTGGCGTAGTAGCGCCCGCGCCGGGTACGGCTAGTAGCTGAATAAATTTTAGTGCAATAAAGTGCAAATTTGAAGTTGCTTGAAAATTCCGTTGATTTTTCATAATTTTTTCTCTGACGGTGTTGCACATTTTCTTCATATAAAAAGAATGATTCGTGTTTTTCTTTATTAGGAAAAAATTATAAGAAATTTCATTTAATGGAACACAATAATCAATAAAAGAATACAAATATCTACATTCTTGAATTTTTTCATTTGGAAGCAAAAGCTTTTTAAAGTCAACAGAAAAAAAGGTGCAACAATCAACCATAATTTGTAGTCTCTGGAAATTTTTTGTTGTTGTGTTGATGGTAAAATGAATGAAAAAGTTATTTAAAAAATTCGCTTACAAATGGTAAAGTAATTAAATTCTTATCAGTTAACTTATTTAATATGCCAAAAAAAATTTTGCTTTTTCTTCGATTACTGTAAATAAATATTATAATTTTCACAAACTACAACCAAACAGTGACCGAAACCGAATCGCCGCTCAGTTTACATTTCATATGCTTTTAATTTTGTATTCTGTGTTTATTCTTGCTTGCAAAAGCAACAAAAAAAAAAATAGTCACTATTGAAAGAGAAAAATGCAAAACTATTGCAGCCATTGAACCAGTGAAAAAATTGCTGAACTGTGCAATACTCGTGGAGGCAGTGAAGGGCAATGACCGAAAATTAGGGCAAGACTACATAGCTGAGTGAATCGCATTAAATTGAAATGGCAAAATTTCTGGGGAGTAACGCACGCATACATACTTACACATACTGCGGGCACATATATACCCTTTCATCTACAATTTGAAACTTTGGCAAATTTCGTGCACATCAAAGGGAATACGAAACTTTTTGCGTTATATAAATTACTAAAGAAATAATGGAATTCAACGCTAAAAACAAAGTATTTTCACGCAAACAAAGTAAATGCAATTTATACAAAATTCAAACAACTGCTAGACTACTTTATCACTCTTAACAGTATTTCGGTAATGCCGCCATAAATTGTGGTTGCATGCAACCAATAGCGCACTGGCGTTTGCTAAACAAAATTACTTCCTGTCGCTCGCTGCGAACACGACCACATACAGAAGTATATAAATACTTATATATACATACAAACATAGCCTCACTGCACATACTTTTCGTTTTCGAATATTTCACACCCCTTTTTTTGGCTATTCGACTGACGCTTTTTGCCTGCTGGTTTGGTTTGGGTAATGCGCAGAGTAATTGAATTTTGCAGTTATGCAACAAACAATACATTTCGCTGACAGTGTGCGCGTAGAGAACTAGAAATGTTAGTGTCTGGAAGAATGACTTTTTGGACGCTCAGAAGTTTTCACACAATTTAAGTGCAATACTAAGTTCGTTATGGCTACAATTTTGGTTAGCTTTAATTTCATTGCCGGCGGCCGCCGTAGCTGAATGGGGTGGGGCGTGACTATCAGTCGGAAGTGCGTAGGTTCGAATCTCCGTGCATGAAAACATCAAAATAAGAGAATACGTTTTTGTTTCCTCGGCAGGCAATGTCAAACTTGCGAGTGTAAAGGGCTTCCCATAAAATATCGTTTACCGCTCGGAGTCGGGAATTCAAAGTTCGGCAACGGAAACTACGGAAACGCTGGGAGGAAACTAGATCTCCAGAGATTAAAACGAAATTGAACTTAAAAAATAAGCAGCTACACACAGCGATCAAGACATTTTCAAATGATGCATTCAATAAATTTCCAATTCAATGCGCGCTCGTGTTAAAAATGACGAGAGAAACTAAACAAAAATCGAATCTATAAGGTCCGATGACGTATAACCTATTGGAAAGTGCTCTGCGTACGATGAATTTATTATTCCAATTACACCAAAAGATGCTCGTAAGGAAATAAACAAAATGAAGCTTAAAAAGTTCCCTGTACTTGATTTTATCACGGTTGGAGCTCTTTGTAATCTGTCGAAAAATTGCAATTTCTATTTGGCCAGTTTATTTAACAAGTACCTTAGCTTTAGGTATGTGCCTATGCATTGAAAATTTGCCGAAGTTACCATGACAGCTAAGCCTGGCAAATAACGCAACGAAGAGTTTTCTTACAGTTTAATATTTCCGTTACCAGTATAGACGAAGTTCTTTGCAAGCATACTTTTAAAACGTAAACAAACATCTGATTCCCAATCACCAGTTGGGTTTCATCACTCAACGTGCGATCAAATACACAGAGTCGTAAGCGCCATAGAAAGCGCTATGGAAAAGCAAAATGTGTGTTCAGCCGTTTTTGGCTTGATGTATCGCAAGCTTTCTACAAAGTATGGCTTGAAGGGCTCTTCTAAAAACTGAAACCCCTGCGGCCAACACAATACCGCGCGACGCTCCCGTCATATCTTAATGATAGGTACTTTTGCGTAAAATAAGAAAATGGATATTCGTCTCTAAAAAATATAAATGCAGGGAGCCATTTTGGGTCCTCTGCTATATCTCCTGTATACCCACAATCTACCATCGACAAATCAGCAAGTCACTGCAAAATTTGCGGATGACACTGCCATACTTACAGTCGATAAAACTATCGAAAATGGAACGAATTTGCCACAAAAAAAGCTGGTGACCTTATTGCTGCATGGGCTAAGGAGGCCAGCCATTTAGTATTTCCCCTAAAACAGCTACTTATAAGTCAATCTTCATCGATGCGTCGATAATCCCGATACGTCGACAAGGCCAAATATCTGGGCCTAACACAACCCACAACAAATTACTTATTTTTAAATAAACATTAAGACCAATTTGGACTTACGGTATACAGTTTTAGGGATGTGCTAGCCAAAAGTGCATCTACTCTATCCAACGTCTGCGAAACAAAATTTTGCAGAGCTTAGGATTTGCGACCTTAATTTGATATACCTACAGTGACTGAAGCAAAAAAGAGTGTTGCCTACTTCGGCTGAATTCTTCTCGAAGGACATTCAAACGCACTAGGGTAGCAGACCTTAAGGATAGTGAATATCGATTATATTGAAAAATGCTTCTTAAAACAAGTTAAATTATCAAATTATAATATACCCTATGATCAAAAAGTACCGGGTTGACGGTTTACTTCGATTGCCAAGGCGTACGGCACCATGAGTACCTTCCATTGGGCCAGACTATCAATAAAGAATATTATTTATCCGTTTTGAAGCGTTTGAGAGATGCTGTACGTCGCAAATGGCGGAAATGTAGGCAAACAATTCTAGGATTTTGCATGATGATAACGCGCCATAGCACCGAGCCTGAATTGTGCTGGATTATTTGACCAAACACCAAGTAAATACCATCGTGCAAGTACCGTATTCATCTGATAAGGCTCCGTGCGACTTTTTTCAGTCGATGGAGGAGATCAAATATAATGCGACGAAGGAGCTGAAGGCCATCCCTTCGTCGGCCTACCAGAGGTGCATGGAGGACTGGGTTAAACGTTGGCACATGTGTGTTGCTTCAGACGGGTCATATTTTGAAGGAGATAAAATAAATTTGCCTGAAATTTAACTCTGTTTTGTTTTATTTAAATATTCCCGGTACTTTCTGATAATTGCGTATACCAAGTACAATTGTACAACGCTTCTAAAAAATTAATAAAAATCGTTAATAAAACGAAATAAAGTGGCTCAAAATTCGCGTCGATTGGTGAGGTGTTACGCATTTTATTAATATAACGAATGTGCGATATTTTTTTCGTAAAAGTTGGAAGTTTTAATCAAAATCGCTTTATTTTGAGGCTGGCAGAATGTCGCATAGCGCGAATAAGGCGGATGGTTATCGCTTGGATGCTGTACTTGGCTAGAAACCTCTAGACAATGTAGAATGAGCACGCGCATGCCGGAAGGAACGGCTACACAGATTTCTTTATATAACCGGCTAGATAATTTCATGGCATTTATTTTTGGAATTTGATATCTGGCATATGTCCACCGCGTCTACGAGCTACATGATCCATTCGATCAACCCAATATTTAACTACATTTTCCATTAAATCTGGCCGTATGGCGTCAAATGCGGCATTAGCTTCCAAAACCAATGCTTTGTCGGCATGAACCAATGGCTTAACATAGCCCCATAAAAAGTAATTCAGAGGCTTTTAATTGCACGAAGGAGCAAACAGTAACACTTCAGGAAAGTTTTCACCAAATTGATTTTGCAATAAATCGAATGTTAAGGGCGCTGTATGCATTTTGCGCAGTCTTGTGGGAAACAAATGTCGTCGATGTTTAGTTGACTAAATTTTTGTTTACAAAAATTTTCAAAATTTAGTCACCATGGCTCGATAGAGATCGCCATTCACCGTAACGCATTTCGAAATAAATAAAGACCGATGATGCCGCTAGTGCTCCTTGAACTTCGTGAACAGAGTTTTTTCTTCAAAGTAAATTTGCACAATTTTGATGCGTTGTTCTGGCGTTAAATGATCGTGTTTACTTGCCAAGCCTTACTGAAGCTATACTCAGCCCTGAAACCATAGTTATCGATAATTCTCATGCAGCTAAAAATCGCGATAGTTGCGATTATTATACTTTTTTAGGCGCTGTGATAGCTCGCTACTCTCAAGTGGCCTTCTGAAATCAGGCTAAACCTGTTTATTGCCATCGAATTTTGCCGCGGGACTAAAATCAAGTATTACAACGCGAAGAAGGAAGGTGCTTAACCGTCGTTGGTGTGCCTCAGTCTTTCTAGAGTCTCTATCAGTAGCGACAGTCGCACGCCGCATTCCACTTTTCTGTCGGGCGCAGCATATGCGACACGAATGCTTCCGTGGAAGAAGGTTTGTCAAAGGCTCTATGGAGTTTTTCATTTGCAGAACGGAAGCGCAGACATGTGAGGTAGTTGAGAGCTATACTGCATTTGAAAGCGAGTGTGCACTTCCATGGCACCGTCAGTCTTGATTATTGAGAAGCCACACGTAGTTCTTGCATCTTCTCGGAGGGAAATGTTGGCCTTAAATTTTACTATGCGATCAGCGTAGGTTCGAATCTCCGTGCATGAACATCAAATAATAGAAAAAATGTTTTCTAATAGCTCTCA
>JAYXIM010033067.1:0-18621 GCA_037575425.1 Anastrepha fraterculus
TTATAACTTTTTAAAAATCGTACAATAATTTAAAAAAATGGGTTTTAAAGCTAAAGAGTTGTACTATGCGACCTTTTCGTCGAAAATTGAAAAAAAAATTCCTATCCCAAAAAAATTATCAAAAATGGCTAAAATGGCCATTTTTTGACCTTTTAGGCTTCATTTACCAAAAATCCTGACGTGATGGAGCATTTTGAAGGTCAGATTCGTTTTCAGCGCATAAAAAACTACAAGAAACAAGTACAGGCATTCTAGAAACTCACCCTCGCAGGACTGTGTTATTAAAGGTTTGCTCACTAGTGAAATTCGATTTTTGACACTCCCTTACAAAAGGTTGTATTTAAGAAGGTTAATAAAGTGGAAAATATTAAATTCTTTTTGGTGTAAATGGTAGCCAAAAAGTATTTTCTTACTTAAATGGAAAGAAACTGCGAACGGTTTAAAAAATAAATTTTAATTAATATTTGAAAGTAAAGAATGGTACAAATAGAAGTTATTAGCGGAAATTTCCAAGGCGGCCGCCGTAGCCGAATCGGTTGGTGAGAACTTGGGTTCGAATCTCGGTGAAACACCAAAATTAAGAAAAACACTTTTCTAAAAGCGTTCGCCCCTCGGCAGGCAATGGCAAACCTCCGAGTGTATTTCTGCCATGAAGAAGATCCTCATAAAAATATCTGCCGTTCGGAGTCGGCTTGAAACCGTAGGTCCCCCCATTTGTGGAACAACCTCAAGACGAAAACAACACAAATAGGAGGAGGAGCTCGGCCAAACACCCAAAAAGGGTGTATGCGCCAATTATATATATATATGTATATATATACATATAGCAACCTTAACCTTCTTCAAGAAGCGGTAGGTACTATAATTTAGGTTGAAACTCGAAACCTTATTGTTACTATTAAGATTAATTACAATAATAGATTCAATAAATAATAATAACAGTAAAAAAAAAATACCAGGTTGTTCAATAAATTTTGCGGTTCGAAAAGAAAAACACAATTTTATGGTTTGTTATAAACTTTATTATTCAGTATAGTCTGCTTGAACATCAAAACACTTGTGCCAACGAAATTCCAATTTATGAATTCCATCTCTGAAATGAGAATCTGGAACAGCTGCAGTTACCTCATCATTTGATAAAAAACGTTTTCCACGCATGAATTTGTTTAGGTTTGACAACAGAAGGAAGTCGCTAGGGGATAAATCTGGTGGATATGGTGGATACTCCAAGAATTCGAACTTTAATTTAGCCATTGCCCAAATGCTCTTGTGACACGATGCATTGTCCTGATGAAAACGAATTTTTTTCTTTTGCAGACTTGCTTTTTTTCACGAATTTTTTCCTTCTACTTGTCTAAAAGATTAAAATAATATTCAAAATTTATTGTTTAACCAGTTTGCAAGTAATCCACAAACAAAATTACTTTCGCATCCCAAAAAACTGATGACAACACCTTCTTAGCCGATTTCTGGGCCCGCACTCGTTTCGGAGCCGCAGAAATAGGTTCTAAACACACGATAAGCTCAGGTCTCATCCATAGTGATGCTAATCGATGCACAAACTCCACTTGATCCTTTCGAAAACGCTCTAAATGTTGGTGAGAAAGTCGCATTCGAATGTGTTTTGTTCCATTGTTAGCGAATGCGGCACCCATTATACACACCGCTTTCTGAGAGACAAAGAGATGCCCAAGGCTTCTACTAAATCTCTTTCAGTCACTCGACGATTTTCCAAAACGATATTCTTTATTTTTTCCACCATTTCTGGTGTTGTTGCTGTTAGACGCCCTTGACGTGGATCGTTTTCAAGGCTTGTACGACCACATTAAAATTCAGTAACCCATCTTTCTACTGTACTAATTGATGGCGAAACACTTTCAACATTCGTTCATAAATTTCCTTTGCTTATAAAAATTTTAAAAATAATAATTCAATCAATGCACGATACCTGATTTTTCCATCATAAAAAATACAGTGACACGTCGATACTAAATGGCTTGTAAGCAAAGAATGAATAGACAGATTGGAATGAAACTTCATATTCCTTCATATGAAGAGTGCCAACACAGCAAAACAAAAACAAATTTGGCTAGTAACAACGCCCTCTTTCGCAGTTTAAATTTTTGTGGCCTCGGAGGTAAATAAAATCGCATCTGGCCTTCAAAATCCAAGAGGTTTTACAATTTTGAACCGTATCGTTGAAATAGCTTTTACCAATACTACGATACAAGTCCCTGCATATGCGAGTTCTTTTCAAAGCTCTATCTCACAAACTCTGTTTGTTCATCTATGTAACTCACAGTTGAAATAAGTACATCTATGTTAGTATTCCACATTTTAATTTAATTAATTAATTTAATAATTCCCTTCTAAGTCCTGCATCGCGTTTGCCCAAAATATTTGTCTTTGTCTTTTTGAGAATCTGAGTGGCAATCTTTTAGCATCATAGTGAATTAAGGTCCTATGAATACTCGTATGGCTTAGGTAAAGTTGTAACGTAAATATACAAATGACAAATTGGAAAGCCAGTTTCTAAAAGGCCGCAATAAGATGGTTTATTTGTAGGTAAGTTCAAAATTCTTTAAAGCTTAACTTTGGAGACAATTTAACACACAATTTAATTTAATTATATTCTGTCGATAATGTTATTTGCTCTCCTTTGAATGTCTACTTCTCTCTATTTGCTAGCCTTCCTTCTTGACCGAATATCATTATTGCTGACTTTGCTAAATATACCAGCATAATCCACAGGCCTCAAATAGTTTTCAAGATTATAAATCATTTTTTACAGTTCATCCGCATTTTCAGGTAGCCTAACTTGTCATCCGCATACAGAAAAAGTCTAACATTCAAATCTTCAATTCAGATACCACTTCCCAAACTGCCGTGTAAATCATTCAGATAAATCGAAAAGAGTAACGGCGACATAAAACCACACTGCCTCACTCATGCCAATATACTAAATTTTTTGCCTACACATTTCCTCGCCTGTCCAGACCACAGAGTTTGTGTTCTTATAAATCTTTTCGATGAAATTTACGGATGTGGTTGAAATGCTCAACTTACGCAAATTTGTAATTTAAAAGATGTCTTGGAACTGTGTCAAAAGTGGCTTTGAAGTTTACAAAAAATTACTAAACTCTTTTTTTCTTCAAATACTCGGGGAATGGTTGATGTCAAGTGGTAAATTTTTTCCGCCATGGAGTACTTTTTCTGAAAACCTGCTTTGTATTCTGTGATTAAACTTCTACTCTCTAACCAAAATGTAAGTCGCTCGCTTAGTTTGCCCATCATGATTTTGACAACGCAACAATCCCTCATCGCTGAACGGTTATATACCCCATAAGTTGGCCTGAGTGCGCGATGAACATTTTTCACAGAACGTTGATTTCCTATTGTAAGAAGTACTTCCAATCTAAGCACGCTTTGTATTTTATGCGCTAAGTTAGTTGAATTAAGAAGCTCCTTATAATACTGGCGAGCCATGGTGCTTCGTTGAATTAGTTTTTCCAACGTGGAAGTGACGTTTTTCTTTCACTGCCACCACCAACAGTCACCACATTGAATACTCTCGGAGTTGGAGCGTTTGTATCCATTTGCTCAGGAAGTTGTAGTTAGTGGAGCTTTTGAATTTTTATTCGCTGCACACTGTTAGGTGCAATCGGCTTAATGTTCCAATCGTCTAAGGAATTCCGCATGAATCTGCAGAATTTATCTCTCAAACAATCCAAGGGCCATCTCATCGGATATTGTTATAGTGCGAGCTTCTATACCTTGCATTGGGATGAGCATGGCCATAGACTTATAAACGAGTTTTTTCTTCTCAGTGTCGTCTACTTTGTAGCACTTATTGGCAAAATGATGTTGTTTCTCCAGTAAACGAGGTCCTCTACTGCTTCAAAACTAAAGCTACCCACAGTGGTATATGTACCGAGACGTGTTTAGAAAAGGCAGAACTGCTGAAGTCGATGATTGTAAATCGCCATAAATCTGGTTTTGCAGCCTCGGATCGGAAGGACCACCTTTTTAATTTTTACGGTGCTGGTTGCATCACTCAAAGCCATTTTACATTGTCGTCCGAGAAAATCTGGAATATTAAACTTAAAAATTAAAGCTTATGGTTTTGTGCTCAAAACTCAAACTCGGTAAGTTCACATACCATAGCTGAAAATGATTCAAAAGGATCGCCTTCAGCTGCCATAATTCACTATAGATGGGAGCTAAATCGACTACATGCACGAGCCAGTCATTTTTTACCTATCGAGGTCATCACTTTCATGAGAGTTATCTTCTGATATATGAATAGTACATATATAAATGGAGCGTACACCCTTTTTAGGCGTTTGGCCGAGCTCCTCCTCCTATTTGTGGCGTGCGTCTTGAAGTTGTACCACAAATGGAGGGCCTTCATGGCAGAGATACTATACACTCGGAGGTTTGCCATTGCCTGCCGAGGGGCGACCGCTATTAGAAAAAACGTTTCTTTATTTTCGTCTTTCACCGAGATTCGAACCTACGTTCTCTGTGAATTCCGAATAGTAGTCACGCACCAACAACCTCGGCTACGGCGACCGGCCCTCAGTATTAACCAGTATTATAATAATCAAAGGACTTGCAGTTCGAGCTTGAATGTGGCCACAAATCTAGTGCTTATGGTTGGTATGGTATGCTTGGCACTCCACTGTCAATCAGGAAACATTGCAATAATCAACAGTTTTGGTACTTGTGTCAGTTCTGCCTAAATGCTTTATGAGCTTACTTCGACGGCCCTCTGCACAGCCGTATGAATTTTGCAAGAATACTCTTTTTCGTATTGGATGATGTTGATTATCTTCTTTAGCTCATTGATGGCGGGCTTTAGTCTTTTACACGAGACGCTCGATAAGACCTAATATCCCCTATGAGAAAGATCGATATTTTGCACAGACTACAAGTTCACCTTTCTTGTGGTAAGGGCAGAGCACAATTAAATTCTATTCGAGAAAACATCCATTGGTCCGACCATCGCCACCGTATTGGAATGCTCAGCAGTTTGAAGAAATGTGGTTTCCATAATCCGAGAATACTCTTAAGATCAAATTCTTATCGCTAATGTACTGCGGTTATGCACATTTTCGAATACCTCACTTCCTTCCTCAGTTTCCATTATCGATCCCATTCGGCTCGAAATGTGGTCGAGCTCAACGGTGCGCAGCAGGAAGTGTTTGCTCGTTCCGCATAATTTGTGTTTTGCGGATTCGCCGTCATCGAATTTCTTCTAAACTCCTTTACTGCAGTTAGGGTGAATGGTGAGCGCCATCGAGCTACACTAATTGAATTTTATTTTTTACAAAAAATTAATCAATTAAACATAGGCGACACAATTAAACGTGTATGACACAAGTTGCAGTATAGCGCACTTAAGCCTCGATTTATTGCAATATTCAAGCTACCATTGACGTCATACGGCCCGATTTATGGGAGAAAATTTTCAAAAATTGGACTCATCGAAAGGGTAACTTGTAGTCGCGGTGGACATATGCCGGATATCATATTCAAAAAATAAATGCCATGAAATTATCTATCAAATTATAATAAAAATTCGGAAAAACACCCGATAGTTTCTAATAGCATGATGCTAGGCCAGTTGCATCTCATTGTGAATTGCGCAAATAATTCGAAATATTTTTTTAGCCTAAGGGGTTATATCCACTTGCAAGGCTGAAAAATCTCGTTTTTTTCAGAATTTTTTACAAAGAACGATTTTATTAAACAAATACAATTTTTAATTATTCAAATAATGTCTACTTTAAAGTTAATTATAGCACGTAAAGTTAGTGAAAATATTGAAGTGCACGGCTCCTGCTCAAAAAAAAAAATCGTTCGGCGGTGGACAAAATATCTCCGGTTTGGATTATCTGAAATCGAAAAACCAGTTACCCTAGATTCTTTTGGTGGACAGATAAAGCTAGGTATTAATCGAAGGAATAGTCAAAATTTTAATACGAAAATTTTCGCGAAAAATAGCCTAAAAATCATCAGAATAATTATTCCTTCGATGGAGAATATATCTGAGAAGGTTGTGTTAAAATTTCAAGACGATCGGCTTAGCCGTTTTTTGAGAAATCGTGTCCACCGACTTCGAAAACACGGTTTTGAGAAAAACGCGTTTAAAGTTTGAAAAACACTTTACATAGGTTAAAAATTCTCTGAAACGCCTTTTCAAATTTGCGCTTGATTTTGAAAATATTCACGGGAACGATATTGAATTTTCTGTGTGGATTCTTAAATATATTTACATTAAGAAAAAAAAAATAAAAACAAAATCGATTTTTTGAAAATTCTAACTGTATATAAACCCATAAAACGCTGAAATTTCATTCCATTTCATGCCTCGCTGTTTTGGTGTTGAATTTCTGAGGATGTTCGGAGGATGAAATAACATAGCTATTAGTATCAAAGCCTTTATAATCAAAATATAATATAAGCCTTGTTATGTGAGGTGGAATATGCAGTACTGGAATATTTTTTTTTTTTTTTTTTTTTTGTGTAAATATTTTATTTGCAATCTATCTTAATACAATGATATTCAGCAAATTAGGTCTTATAATCTAATAGCAGCGGTAGTATTTGCACAAATGATATTAAAAATTACGATATTTGTTCAAATCTTATATCTTAAATATATTAAATTTCATTTGTACTAATGAGTTGCTTATCTTCATATAGGAACTTATGTATTTTGTTTTTTATTTAGTGTTGAATAAATAATTTAATTCAGCAAAATTAGAGAAATGGCAAGTCTAAGATATGATTACGCTTCAGTCGTATTGTTTCATTACTTGAGTCTAATAAACATATAGCATTCGTATTTACATGGTTTGACAGCCGTGCAAGATATCTGTTAGAAAAGTTTGGAATTTCACTCTTTACAAATGGGATATCTAAGTCCTTGTGTATTGCTTCATTTGTGACAAACCAAGGGGCGTTAACAAGAGCACGCAAAGTTTTTGATTGGTAACGTTGCAGGATTTCTATATTCGATTTGCTAGCAGTTCCCCAAAGCTGTATACCGTAGGTCCATACAGGCTTTAAAATAGCTTTATATAGTCTTATTTTGTTTTCAAAACTAAGCTGAGATTTGCGGCCAAGCAGCCAGTGCATTCGCTTGGTTTTATTTTTAAGCTGCTCTTGTTTGGCCTTAATATGGGATTTCCAAGTAAGGCGTCGATCTAAATGCATTCCTAAATATGTCACCTTGGTATTCGTTGGTATTACAGCATTATTTAAAAATATTCTAGGGCAGTTATCTCTTCTTAACGTAAACGTGACATGGGTAGACTTGTCGGAGTTAACTTTGATCCTCCATTTATCAAGCCAAATTTCTAAAATATTTAGTTGGTTTTGCAGCAAAGTGGATGCTCTTGCAGGTGAATCGCTAGAAGCTATGAAGGCTGTATCGTCAGCGTAAGTAGCCACTTCCACTTCTTCTGTTATTGGCATGTCGGAAGTAAATATTGTGTATAGGACGGGGCCCAACACACTACCCTGGGGCACACCAGCGCTAATAGTGTATATTTCTGAAAACGCATCTCGGTGTCTAACATAAAAGTGCCTTTCACTCAGATAGGCTGGAATATTAGCGTGAATTTGTTGCTTTCATAAACTTATTTTTATTTCAGTTTATTTGAGTGAGTGCTCCCTCAGTAGTTGTTCTCAGTGCATAAGTCTTGTCAGTGTACAAGTATAAGAAGGTTTGTAATAATTCTGAACAAAAACGTACATATGCACTTTACTTATACTTGGACAGGTTTGATTTGTGGTACTTTTAATGCATTCATAGAAATATCGCCTATTCGTTTAAATAAAAACAATGGAAATTAATATGAAAGGTACTCCTGTAGAGTTCGCACGCGACATCAAGTATTCACACTTTTGAATCAATTTCAAATTAAATATTGCCTGGGTGGTTGAACGCATTTACGTACTAAGCGCATTTACAATAACAAAAACCGGTTACTATATTCGGCCAGTTTGCGCCAGCACAAACCGCAATGAAGGGGAAATACCGACCGCAAGGGACGCAGCACAATTGCTAATTACATGTGTCGTTACATAGTTTCATACATACATACAAACACATAAATAAAGTTTTGAGTGGGTTTTGAAATGGTAAACGTGGTTACTTACAGTTTCATTTTAGTATTCGATCGATGCTTCAGTCAAGATAGGAAAATTACCCAGAACTATTTATTATATTAAAAGCAATGAATTAAAGGGTAACCGCGACACGTCAATTAGAGTAAATCGTGAGCCTCTTTACTTACGTGCCAAGTGAGAATTGAAAGTTATTTGCGCTACTCAAAGTTTATGGCGCTTATCTGAACAACTGCAAAATAATTAGAAAAAGCGCGTCCTTAAAAACTAAAAGTGAAAATATGAGAATATGATCTTGACACATTATTATTTAGCTTTTTTTCTAGTAGTACAATAGTGCACTCGAAGTGTAACCAATTAAAAAGGCCATAAATTTAGTTAGGAAAATTATTGAATCATTTAGTTCGGAACTTGTTCTCCAAAATGGCCCAAAGACAATAATCCATCGGATTCGCGTCTGGTGAATTTGAGAGCCATTGTGTGGATGTTATGAAGTTCGGAACGTTGTTTTTTAGCCATTCTTGGTTCACTCGAGCTTTGTGAGACGGTGCCAAGTTCTTTTGAAACGTCCATGGTCTGCCACCGAAATGTCTGTCTACCCACGGCTTCAAAGCAACCTCCAGCTGAAGTGGACGAAGCTACAGAACTGCCAAAAAACTGCATTAAGGACTGCGACAGGATATCTTCTGATGTCCCCAATATAACATCTTCATGACGAGGTTCATATGCTACCTGTGAAGGAGCATAATAAACTGCTCAGCAAGCAGTTCCTGCAGCAGCTAGGGTGTTACCGCAGGTCTCAGTCATGCAGACACCTGCTTGAGCCTGACCCACCTCCCAGGCATGTCAGGATGCCCCTCCTTAATTACGTCTACGAGATCCAGGACAAAACAGACCGACCACTACTGGATCGGACAGTGTACAGACAGACAATCAACGACATTCATCGGGAGACCCTTACTACCTTCTTAAGCTCCCGACCTCCGAATACCGTCATAGGAGTCCAACCACCACCGATTGCAGACGAAGAGACTTCCCCGCGAGTCCCGCGTAACCTTGGCACAACTACGATCTGGATACTGTAGCAGGTTAAACTCCTACTTATCCAGAATCGAGCCCGACATACTAAACATATGTCCGGCTTGTGAAGGCACCCCGCACGACACTAACTACCTTTTCACATGCCCCATCAAGCCCACTCATCTAACGGCAGTCTCCCTTTGGACCCAACCTGTATAAACAGCAATTTTCCTGGGACTGCCGTTAGATGAGCTAGATGAAGACGGCCGATGATTACACTACACTGACAGAGCAAAGTTACTGCTACAACAGCAACAACAACCCTTTTTGGCGCTGCTGGAGGGGAACCGAAATGGCAAGTGAGGAGGAGAGCGCGCTGATTGTGACTTGATTGAGTTCAAAAAGCAAAAACAAAATTCACGTATATTTTTACTTACATATATGCGGATCACCTGTAATATCATATACATATTAGCCTCAACTTGCCAGTATTTTAATTTCCCAGAATTCGCTCTCAAAGAGACAAATATCAATAAACAAAAAAAAATACATGAACGCAAAACCAGTAATAATTTGCAAGTTTTCCGAACAGCTGATTAAATTGTTTACAGCGGCTGTCGTACCCGTATAGATTGGTGCGTGACAATCATTCGGGAGATTGCTTAGGTTCGAATCTCCTTGCATGAAGCAAAAATAAAAAAGGTGTTTTTAATAGCGGTCGACCTGTTGCCGCCATGAAAAAGCTTCTCATAAAAAATTCAAGACGCACGCACAAATAGGAGGCGGAACTCCAAACTCCGAACGGCAGATATTTTTCATAAGGAGCTTTTTCATGGCAGAAATACACTCGGAGGCTTGCCATTGCCAGCCGAGGGGCGACCGCTATTAGAAAAAACTTTTTCTTCATTTTGGTGTTTCAACGAGACTCGAACCTACGTTCTCTCTGAATTCCGAATAGTAGTCACGCAGCAACCCCTTCGTCTACGGCGGCCGCCTCTATTTAATATATAACTTCAAATTTGAAGGTGTGCAGAAGGTGTTTCTTAAATATGCCCTCAGTTCGTTAAAATTCTCAAATCTAGCCCCTTCCTATAATTCCCGTTTGATTTTAATTAACGTTAAATCTATAGAGTATTTAAGGTCTCTACTCTCACTGTCTTTTGTTTTTAGTGCACTTGAAGGAGAAATCGATTATTCATCGATTTATCAGCATCCCTACTAGATCTCTGCGCAACATTTACCCATTTCATCTTAAATTGTTTAGCAATGCTTCTACAAGGTGAAGTCCAAAATAAACAAGACTCGCGTCATAAAAATGTTTTAGATGGCGCCATCTTTTTAATGAGTTAGTGCGTGGGAAGTTACATCCCTAGCTGACTTCCAGTGAAAGTTTGGTGACATTCGGATCAGTGGAAACGAAGTTAGACGCAAAAGTGTCAGTATGTTTGTGTTATCGGTACAAAAATGAGTTTCGAAAACAGAGCTAATATCAAATTTTTTTTTTAAATCGTTAAAACGTTTACTGAAATATTTGAATTGATTAAAAAAGTGTATGGCGATGATTGTCTATCTCGTGCCAGTGCATGTGTGGCTTACACGTTTCAGAGATGGTTGTGAGGACATAAATGACAATGAACATACGAGCCGCCCAAAATCAGTAATCATCAAAAACTCCATCGAAATTGTTTGTAAATTTATCAAGAATGAATCGAAATCATCGTTAACATTCATGGAATCGGAGTTGAATATCTCCAAAACATCGATTTATCGCATTTTTACTGATCATTTCGGCTTCCAAAGGTCTGTGCACATTTCATCCCGCACAAGTTAAGTGAAGACCAAAAAGTGCTCAGAATTCAACATTCGAAAGACCTCATTAAATGGCCGAGAAAAAACGAAAACTTTCTTTACAACATTGTAACTGATGATGAAACTTGGTGTTTCCAACATAAACCTGAAACTAAGCGTCAAAGTGCCGAATGGAAGGCCCCAGACTTGCCATCCCCAAAAAATCACGTTTGGAGAAGTCAAAAATCAAGTTGATGCTCATTTGTTTTTACAATTCCAAGGGAATCGTCTATAAGGAGTTAGTGCCTATGGGCCAAACCGTCAAGGCAATTTTCTGTCTTGGCGTTTTGAAGCGTTTGTTGCATCGCATTCGTCGAATTCGCCCTGAATACCGCGAAGGAGAAAGCTGACGCTTATTGCTTGATAATGCACCATCTCATCGATCCACTCTTGTGACTGATTTTTTGACTAAAAATTGCAGTTTAACCATCAGTTACTCACCGTATTCGCCTGATATGGTTCCCTGTGACTTCTACCTATTCAGAAAATTGTATTTGGCCATGAAAGGAAAACGTTTTGCGTCAGTAGAGGCCATCCAAAAGGCTTGTACCGACATCGTGAAGGACGCTCCGCCAATGACCTGAAACACTCTTTCGGAAAGCTTCCAGATGGCCCAAAACAGGTTATCGAGGCCAGAGGGGACTATCATATTTTGAATAAATAAACTCGAAGTTATCAGAACAAAGCTCCTGTCGTTACTATATTTTAGCTCAGCCTTGTTTATTTTGGGCTTCACCTTGTATTGCCCGCCGTCTAAAGGACTTCAATGAGATGCCGAATTTTATTTCACTTGACTTTTCGCTGTCAAAGAATGAATTCATAAATTTCGAAACTCCTTTTTTTTAATAATCTGGAGTCGTTTTAGCTCATATTAGCCCTAAGTGGTCTGTAAAACTGTAAAATCTGCTTTTACAAATTGTTTTTTTTCTTTTATGCGAGATTGTATTGGAATTTTGGCGAGAATTGGTTACTCAAGGCTGTTAAGGTATTAGTCGAAATATGCACCACCTAAAAAAAGACACATTTACTATACTAACTGAAGTGAAGCATACCCATTTATAAAATTGTTTCAAAAGGTTCCTTATTTTTAATTGCCGTACCTTTTTGTGCGTCTATTTCTAGATTAAATACTCAATTCTCAAAAACAAATTTTGCTTGATATTATCTACTAAATTTACGTGGGAACTTAGCTCCAACAATTTAAGTGCCAATTTTCGGATAGTGAACCCGGCTATGAGCATAAGCTTGTATGAAGGTCATTTTGGTGCGTTCTACACTCACTTTTCTTACTTGCTTGAAAGTTATTATTTACTTATCTTATCGGAAACTGAAGACTGAAATCAAAAAACGAGAGTTTCAAGTTCAAACCAGTTAAAACTTAGTTGTTCTTTATGAGACATTCTAATCGCAGCACAAAAGAGAGAACTATCAAATTTATTTATATTTCGTTGAATATGTTATGGGTATCACATTTAGTGACATTCTATTTGACAGATGACAGATGACAGCTGACTTCTGACTGATAACTGATATTTTCCAAATGTGCCGCGCATGTACGCTTGCAAAGGCCGATTCGTTTGGGAACATTTGCTGTGATATTGAGAAATAATTGGCTGAGAAATAATTGGGAATGTATTCCGAATGTTATCTTAGAAAGTTGCAATTGTTATTGGTTATTCACATAAACTCTATCCGTCAGATTAGAGCTGTCAAGTTACCGACAGTTTAGTTTTCAGTATCGAAACTTTTTATACTGTAGCTATACATATTTCATTTTGTTTCGTGCATTTCACAGTAATAACAAAATGAGTTAGGAATCTGTATCTTAAAAAATTCAAAACAAATGTTTATCATTTCTTAAAGGAACTTAATTCTAAACTTATTTACTTATTTATCATTTCCATCGCAGCTCAAAGCGCAATCAGGTTAAAGAAGGTTGGCCTCTGGAGACAATCTCTTAAAGGACATGGTAGCATTTTTGGGCAGTTAACACCGTATTTCGCCGAACTTCGTACAGATCTCTCCATCCGCAAACTAGAGTTTGAGGGTCGGGCTAGAGCAATCTTTCCAAATAGTCAGCACTGTATCGAGGGGAAAATCTGCACCGAAGCTTGCACGTCTGTCTTCACTGACAGATGCAATCGGGAGTCGAAGCAGGGGTTTTCTCTAAATCAGCCAGTTTATCTATCTCCTTTAAACTGCCGAACACTGCTAGTGCTTTTCAAGCAGAAGTTTTTGCGATCTTGCAGGCATGCAAAATGCTTAAGGAACGCGGGAGCGAAGGAGATATTAACATTTTCTCCGATAGTCAAGCCGCGATTAAGGCTCTGACGACGTTATGGTGCAGAACGAAATTAGTAAACTCCTGTAAAAAAAAGATCAAATCTCTTGGGTGTGCAGGTAACATATCTCAGATCTGTGTTCCACGACATAGGAACATAGAGGGAAAAGAAATTGCTGATGAGCTTGCCAGGAAGGGACTGAATTGGCCTCAAAGACCTCCTACCCGGTCATCGGCATCCCCTTAACAGTTGTTGAAAGAGAACTGCACAAATTATTTTTCAGGAAAGCGCAGAAAACATAGAGTTCCATTTCTTCATGTGCTATTTCGAAAACCCTTTGGCCCCAATACGATATACGAAGAACTTAGTAAGTTCTTTCGACTCCTCGCCATTCAATTTCCGAACTCGTAGCTGTGTTTACCGGTCACTAGACGATCGACACACCCGCGGAAAACCTAGGCCATTTAACCCCCATTGCAACAGTTGTGGGGACCATTCAGAGAAGGAGACTGTAGAGCATTTTCTCTGTAAATATCCGGGTTTGGCAGCTAGAAGACTAAGGTCACTGAGACATAATTGGCGGTGGCGGTCCGATTACCGTAAAAATGGGCCTCATATCTTTGACTTAATGGCTACGTCAATAAGCAAAATTGGCATATTTGAGCTGAAGAGCAACACGAAGTCATTACATCCATTGAAGCTGGAGGAATCATCGGCCCAGATGTACTCAAAGACAAGGCTGGTGCTAATGTAACAGTGAAAGTCGAACAGTATCGCGGTATGATAAACTACTTTTTGATGCCGGGAATTAAAGCCTGTGATCTCCACAACATAAGGTTCCAACAAGACGGCGGACGGTGCTACTTGCCACACAGCCCGTGAAACAATGGGTTTTCAGTGTTGTTGTTTTGGTGAGCAATTTATCTCTCGTCTCGCACCAGTAGATTGACTACCCAGTTCAAGTTTGGGCTTTTATTTGTGGGAGTATGTAAAGATGTGACTGCTTTGTAGATAAACCTACTTAGACTGTGGCATTGGAAGCCAACATTGCTAAATTTCAAAGCATTCAAAATTGGTGTTTACGGATGGTCGAATTACGGCGCAGTTGCGACTAACATTTGAAAGGCATTATCTGTAAAAAATAAATGTCATGAATGATTCTACACAAAAATAATAAAGATTGCCCAATCAATTTGAATTTTCGTTTGTTTTCCAATTTAAAATCCAATACCTCTAAATTGATCACTCGGATTCTTCCCTTCTGTTTATTCTTTCTCTTATTTCTTTATTTCTTTTATTTATTAAAAAACATGAGGCTGCATCTGTAAGTCCTTTTATACGTTAATAATAAATCAATGGATTAGAAGTTACAAAATGTGTTTGTTTATTTTCGGTACTGACGTCATGGCACTTGCAAAGACGCATTCTTATACAGCTTTATTATTTTACGAACGTACACTGATCTTTTTATGTCTTACATCGAGCCAGTAGGCGGCTCAAATTTTTCGATTAACTTTATTCACTTTATTCTGAAAATAGTCACAATTTTATGCGATCCGCTACTTAAAATTCGCCAATTGAACTGCAAAGAGATGCTATCGAACTGTGATAGGTGTAAAAATAAGAAAGAAACTCGAACTTGAAAAATCAGTACTGATATTTTCAAATACCAAACTTTTCTAGTAGCTGCTACCCAGTTCATTTGTTAAGTTCCCGTCATAAAATGGGCATTTGCAAAGTAAATAAGAACGCCTAAAATATTTATTAATAAATAATATTTTTCTTATAAAAAATGTTTTTCACAGTATGTACACAAAATAGTTTCATTTCAATTTTTTTCAAGTTAAAACCTCAAAGTCCATTATTTTGTTTGCTTTTTATTGTTTGAGGCTCCATTGTAGGTATTTAATAGTCGCTGCTTATATGGAAATTTTATTATTGCCAACAAATTCATATCGCCTCACCGTTCGTGCGCGGAATAAATATACTAGCGAAAAATATAGTGCGAAAAATCTGTCCACATTTTTTATGAATAAGGGGAAAAGACAGCTTACGAGTAAAATAAGCACAACAAAACCAAAATTTGTATTGTTTGGTGAATTGAATTCAATGAATGAAGAACGAAATGTATGCAATGTGCAACATACACAGAGAAGGAAACTCTCATGCAATGAGTAAACCAGAGATAAATTTATGCCATAATTAACAAAACCGGCCTCTTTAACAAATTGCTCTTCATACATATAAAGTAAAGAGCACCCCAGTACAAAGTGTGCCTGTATATGAATGAAAATGTTGCCCATACGCCATGTGAGCCCACAGAAACGTGAAATGTAAACAAAAACAAATCATCGTACGAATTTAGTAGACTTTGTCCTCGAACTTGAATTGAATCAAACGAATCGTACAAATCAATGCACAGGCGTAAATGTTATTCCTCTTCCGGTTATGTGCGATTGTGTATACACGCGTACATAAATATATGCACATTAGGGGTGTACTTATTTTTAAACACAAACACAACACTTTTTTTTATATTTGAGGAATAACTCGACATAAACACCAGTCAAAGATGTTTCTGCTTCTTATATATATACGCATATGTGTAAGTATAAGTATACTATGTTTGTACGTGTATATATACACTGTACTGATAATAAGAGTATACACTAAAAATAAAATAAAACAAAGTAAAATTAAAAAAAAAATAAAAATAAAATTAAAATTAAAATTATGTGAAATAAAATAGAGTGAAATCAAACAAAATTAAAAAATAAATACAATTAAATAAAACTGAACAAATATAATACAATAAAATGAAAAAAGTTAAAAAAGTTAAGTTAAGAAAAAATAAATAAAAAAATATTTAAAAAAATTAAACAAAATACAATCACATGAAAACAATAAAAGCAAAATAAAGTGAAATAGGAGTAGAAAAATTACAAAATAAAATTAAATTAAACAAAATTAAATAAAGCAAATAAAGAAATATTTGTGTAAAGTATATAAACTATAATCAAACAGAGCAAAGTAAATTAAAATAAAAAGTAGAATAAAATAAAATGAAGTCAAATAATTAAAATTATATACAAATAAAGTAAAATAGAATAAAAGTAAGTTAGATAAAGCAAAATAATTAAAAAAAAAAATAAATAAAATAATAATTTAACAAAATTAGATAGAATAAAATGAAACAAAAAAAATTAAAAAACACACACTTCAAGCAAATAAAAAATAAATGAAAAAAAAAATAAAGTAAATTAAATAAATTATAGACTAACTAAAAAATTATATAAGTAAAACCCAATGAAAAAAAAAAATTTAATTAAAAAAAATAAAATAAAAATGAAATAGTATTATTTTATTAAAATTATATTCTTTCAAATAAAAAATTAAATCAAATAGAATCAAGTGCAATGTAAAATAAAATAAAACTGAATTATTATACATTAAATACAGCAAAATAATACAATTACAAGTTAATTAAAAAGATGTTTTTTTTCTAATATTAGATAAAATAAAATAAAAAAACAGTTCAGCCAATTAAAATATAAATAAATATGAAGAAAGTAGTTCAATAAAATAAAATAAAATAAAATATAATAAACTAAAGTTTATTTAAATAAGAAATTGTAAATTAAAAAATATAATCAAATAAATTCAAATACAATACAAGAATAAACATATTTTTTGGCGGTTAGATGCCGGTTGCGTTGGTACATCATGACTGGACCATAAAAACCACTTTTGTTTGATATTTAAAAAAAAGATTCGATTTCATTTCGTTAAGATGCAAATAAGAGCTGCTTCGACTGCCGTAGCCGATTGGGTTGGTGCGTGACTACCATTCGGAACTCACAGAGAGAACGTCGGTTCGAATCTCGGTGAAACACCAAAATTAAGAAAAACATTTTTCTAATAGCTAATAGCGGAATGGCTAGCCTCCGGTGTATTTCTGCCATGAAAAAGCTCCTCATAAAAAATATTTGCCGTTCGGAGTCGGCTTGAAACTGTAGGTCCCTCCATTTGTGGAAGTACATCAAGACGCACGCCACAAATAGGAGGAAGAGCTCGGCCAAACACCCAAAAAGGGTGTACGTGCCAATTATATACATATAATATAATGTATTTAGTTAAGGGATCCCGGTGGTCTAAAGCTCGAAAATTTAGAGTATTTTCACGAATTTTTCACAATAAAAAAATGGAAAATGATATTTAAATTTCTTAGGCTTTTTATTTAACTTTTTTTACATACAAAAATGAAAACAAAAAATTTTAAATTTAATAATTTTACAAGTTGATCCTCCCGAAAAATTGGAACAGGACGGTGATGTCCATTTTGGCTCTTCTATTTATCTGAAACACAAAAACCAATAAAAATATTAATCAGTATGACTGCAGCTATGTCCCGTTACTAGAATAAAAAAAAATTGACAAAATGGCACCGTTTTGAATTTGCCAAACTAAAAATCGGTTTTTTCAGTTTTTTAATAAAAAAGTGGGTGTAGCGTAGTACACATAACAGAACTGAAACTTTCAAGGCAGACAAAGAAAGAGGGAGAGACCCGAGAGAGAATGAAAGAGAGAGAGAGAGAGAGAAAGAATAAATTCACATTGGCAGAGAATACAAATAGATAAAATTTTCAAAAAACGGAGAGGGGTCGACCGATGTAGGTAAACGTCGGACACAAACCGTGGCAACAAGGCGCACTACTCCGAGCGTTTATCACCCGCACAATCACAAAAAGGCAATAACAATAAATCCGACGCCGGAATGGATAGCACTTTATAGTACGCACAAGCACTAGCCAGGAAACGGAAATAAGCGCCAAAAAGTAGGCACCAAGGATATATAATGCCAAAAATATTGGGACAAAAAACGCCACAAATAGTAGGCACCAAAAATATATTTCCTACAAGTTTGCACCAACAAACAAGCGCCAAAAATTAGGCCGTGTTATTTCTCACTAGAAATTAGCAACCACAAGGAAAAACTCAGGAAAAATAGCCTAAAGTGTATCTAAGATATATATAAGTTATAGCTCTCTCTCTCCTTTTCCTCTACGTTATATCTTTTTTCTCTCTCGCGGAACAAAAATGCCTAAAACGTTGCATAGCCTTGAAATTTTACTCTCCATTCTCGGTCCTCCATCGACGCCTAAGAAGTTTCACTTCAAAATATACGAAATAATTAAATTAATAACATGATTCTCGTACGGGCGATAGCTGATGATGTTGTGAATAACATATTAAAATTTCAGACGATTGGGTTGAATAATTGTTTTTTTTATTTTAACGTCACCAGACCGAAAAAAGTCGTTTCAAGATAAATGAG
>JAYXIM010033070.1:0-18207 GCA_037575425.1 Anastrepha fraterculus
GATTCTTTTGATGTTGTCCGGTGGAGCGGGTGGACATCATTGGTGTCTCTACGACCATGTTTTAAGTCAGCCAACCATCATTTTATTGTCGTTTCTGATGGAGCAGGATCCGCATAACCTTTTTCCTGCCATTGCTTGAATTGAAATTGAAATTTGAAAACGTCGAGCCAAGGAGCACCAGGAGATTTTGTGGCTCCTAAAACTCTCAGGCTAAAAAGCCCATTGTATTTAAACTCTGGAAAGAGGGTAGATAATCAAGGAGGGAAGGAGAAAAGTATCAGAGAAAAAGATAGGAAAGAAGAGTCCTGTGAGAATTTTCTAGACAAATCTGTAAATATCCCCCAGTTTTAAAGAACGAATATTACTCATTCTCATGACATCGGAACCCAAAACTCGTAGCCTTGCTCTAGCAAAGGCAGGAGATGCTATCCGCCTCCTCCAAGCACGACAGACACATTGTTCCTTAATAATTCCAATAGTGGTCATATTCTGACCTCATGGGTTGTGACCTGTAATAATACCGACCATCAACCGAACGTCTTTCCTCCAAGTTTTAGTAGAAAATTTTACAGTTTTCTGTTCGGACTTGTCACAAAACACTTTGCAGTTCTGCAGCGTTCTAGACCCGAAGATCGCTCTTTATGTAGATTGCCTACATAATCGCTGATCCAATTCATGATGCCTGCGGAACTGATTCCGATTATTGGTTCTGGCCCTTGTGGGAGAGCCGCTGATCCACGGTTGTCCAATTCATCGGCAATTTCGTTTTCTTGAACACCGGAATATCCTGGAACCCATATAAGTACAAGGCTGTTCTGTCTTGCGACAGGATTAAGCTTCTTCTTACATTCTTGAACAATCTTTGAGGTTTGCTTCGCGTTTTCCAGGGCCTTCAGTGCAGCCTGACTGTCACTGAAAACTCCAATCTGTTTCCCGCTCCATCTCCTCTCGATGATCTATTCGGCTACTTTCAGGATGGCAAAAACTTCCGTTCGGAAAATAGCCATTGCTTTGTTTGAAAGTTATTTTCCTCATCAAGAAGCAGTGTAACATTAAAGCACAAAATTATTTTTGATCCATTGTTTTGAAAATAACAAAAGTAGCGTTAGTCTTAGCGCAAAAATTCACGAAGTAATGATTGGAATATCATGAAATATTATTAGCTGCCTTTTTAATCTTAGTGCTAACTGAAAAAGAGGCGAATGCAATAAACCTAATGTCATCTATGTATTAGGGCCGGGACTTTTCAGCTCATGTTTTATAATGGAAATTTTCAAAAGGAAAAAAACTTGATATATCTTTCATAAATAAGTAATAATGCAAATTTGGTACAAGGATGAACACGAAAAAAGGAATATGACGCAAGAAAAATTTTGAAAAATGGGCTGTGCCAAACTCCTTCACACTGCGTGCATTACGATAATGACTCAATAAATAACGCCCAAACTAGGTCCACGTAATGGTCCACAGCTCATTTAGTCCGTTCATCTGATGCTAAAAGTTATAACTCTCATTGCCTATGAGTTTGTTTGATTCCGAAAATTTAAAGCCAGCCAAAATAAAATTTTAATAAAATGTACGCAGGTGTACAAAGCTCGGTCGGGACCGAATTTAGCACTGCCTTACTGGGTTTAATTATATTTAGCGCGCTATTCGTTTTGTATTTATATTTAAACTTCTGTGGAGGAAAGGTTTAATTTTTTTGTTGAGATTTTGAAATTGAAATTTTTTTTATATTTTATTTTTTTTTTTTACCTTGTTCTACACTTGTTTTATTATTTGTCGACCATCCAAGTGCTGCTGCTTTCTTGTCATGTTGGAATGCCGCGTTATTGAATTACCGCTTCACGAAGGATCAACAGAAATTGTGGCTGATGTGACAGGAATGCGACAGGAATGCTAAAGTGGCGTCGCTGGTAGCGAGTGTTTTATATGCGTATATTTTTTCTACTTTCTCATTCTTTCTTTGCATACACCTGCCACTGCCGGTTATATTATTCCGGCTTTTCTGTTTTGTAACTTTAAAACTTTTTATTTATATCTTTAACGTATATGATTTTTTACGAGCTTTTGTGCACTCAACAATTTATTTGCTGATTTTAAAGCTTCATTTTTTATTGTTTTTCTTTTGTTTATGTACTTTCTATTTACTTTTTATTGCACGTTTTTGCGTTTACGCATGTTTACTGTGTGTGTGTGTGTGTATATATATGTCGCTTTATAGTTCATATGCCAATACACAATTGCTGAGCGATAATAGAATTAAAATAAACAAAGCGTACGCCTCTCAGATGACTTAAAAACTTAATGCAAGTGGTATTATTTTGATTTTTTTTTTTGTTTTTTTTTTTACAATATTTTTTTATTTTGTGCGAATTTCTCATATGAGCTCATATTACAAATTTTTTTTCACTAAAATAATTAAGTTAATGTTACTCCAATTAACGATAACGAGATTTCGGGTTCGACATAACGGGCTTTTACCTCCCTCTTTATTTTAGTAAGACTACCCTGGACGTCTTTCAGAGGTTTGCGCTTTGACCTCATGGTCCTTTGTGCCGTCTACTCAGCCAAATAACTAACAGAAGTGTACGCGCTAATTATTTTTGTTTTCTTTTTACTCATTAAAGTACCTCGTCGAAACCCAGTTCCCTTATTAAACTTAAGATAGAGTTGAGTTGAACTGATCGTATATGACTTTGTTCTAGCTGCAATTGGCCGAGATGTTTTGACCCAAAAGGTGTATTGAAGTCTCTCTCTAAGAAGCCCTTAGCTTCCGTTCGTTTTGTGATAACACAAATTTTTAGATTTCTTTATATTGCATGTACGGGCTATTCGTCAGTCGCCAAATTTCTATGGACCTGAAATAATCAAACTCCATCTTCTAGTTATCAAGCAAGAGCCGTACAATGACTTAAATAACCAAATGGATGAAATACTCTCCTTAGAGTAATTCATTTAGTACTTTTTTAAAGAAATTAACGCACCACTTGCCAATTAAAGCAAACTTGAAATCTTACAAACATTTTCTAGAAATGTCTATATAGGACCACAACTATTCTATGATCTTATCTTGGAAGCCGATTGATAATTTTTGCATAGAATAAGTTTATGGGACTCAAGCAAAACCAGTTCTTACTTATACACTCAGCAGAAAGGGCGTTAAATTGTTAGATAGAGCTGCTATTAGATTGCCCATTGGTTACCTAATTTAATTATCCCGCACACTGGTTAGATCTGTGCACCGAGACTGATGAACAGCTTTGCCGTAGGGTATTTCTCCACTGAGACTGATGAACATTTTTGCAGTAGCATATTTCTCCATTAGATTTAAAAGACGTTTATCATGAACAGTTTAGCAATCTTTGGAGGCATAGAGCTTGCAAAGAAAGCTCGCAGTGGTTTGTTGTCTGTTACACAATATTTTTTCTCTGCTTTTCTAGAACTCATGGATAGAATTTGAAAGGCAGAGAAATGTATATGCGTACTTTGTTAAAAATGCCAAAATAATATTAAAAAATTGTTGTAAATATTTGACTTAAAAAGATTTTAATAACATTGCGGCATACTCTGAGTACTCTCTACTTATACTCTCTTCAGTGTTTCGATATTCAAATATGATTTAGTTATCTAACAAGTATCAGAAGTTAATATCCAATTAATATCAATAAATATTTTCATAGTATAAACTTTTCTTATCATCCTTTTCCACTTTTTTTCAATTCCTATTCTCTTGCTGGCCGCCGTAGCCGAATGGGTAGGTGCGTGATTATCATTCGGAATTCACAGAGAGAACGTTGGTTCGAATCTCGGTGAAACCAAAATTAATTAAAACAAAACAAAAACAAACATGTTTCTAATAGCGCTCGCCCCTCGGCAGGCAATGGCAAACCTCCGAGTGTATTTCTGCCATGAAAAAGCTTCTCATAAAAATATCTGCCGTTCGGAGTCGGCTTGAAACTGTAGGTCCCTCCATTTGTGGAACAACATCAAGACGCACACCCAAGCACCCAAAAGGGGTGTATACGCCAATTATATATATATATTTATATTCTCTTGCTGCACCTTGTATTCCTTCTTACGTTCACCATTCTACTGTTATGTTTCTTGCTTGGATTACTGAGTGGTTTTTGACTCAAACTTTTGTTTCATTAACCTTTGTATTTTTTTTCTTACTACCATCTATTCCAGTTGCAAGACACTTCATATGGACACTATAGCCGGTTAATTAAATCTTGTTTTATGAAATGGAAAGAAAGTAACGAAGTCTCACTTCATGCTCTTCCTCCGCTGTATTTCGTGGTATTATCCCACACGGAGCTGCCCATAATTCTGAAGTTGCTTGCTTCAAACGTACTGTACAATTTTCAGTGCTTAACTACGACATTGGGTGCTCGCATGGTATCATAAATACACTTTGGGAATTCTTTAAAAAATTTTGTTTGTTTGTTTTTTGCTCTCATCTTCAAAGATCCTGTTATGTGCTAAGCAACCCTCATGAATGAAGAAAGGCACTTTTCAACACTTCCTGTGCAGAGTACCGCTTATTTCCTCTACACGTTCTCCATGCTATTGAGATTTAGAGTAATTGATGGCCACTCAAAAAAGGAGTTGCATTGTTCAGCAAACCTCTGCAAAGTGAGACGGGACGAATGAATTGCTGGAAAGCATGATTTTCGCCAGAATTCACATTGAGAAAGAGCAGCAATTTAGCCTAAAGTAAGCTTATGTCCTCTTCGGAATTCATGCATGTTAATGGGAAGTGGATGTTCATATTTTCAAATGCGCTCACAGTTCCCAACACCATCAAAGATCTACCGCCAAAACTTCTTTTTGAAAGACAGCTTGCATATAAATGCAAATCCCTCCAATACCTACTAAATCCAACTGGGCTATCCTAATTAAAATTCTTTTAATCACAAAAGATAATCTTAAAAAAATTCGCAAAATTTAGAAAACCATAACGACAAACGATTCATATTACAACGAACAAAATAACTTAATGCTCCTCAAATGCTTTAAGACCGACTTAACGTGGCTCGAGAAACATTGATGTCACACTCAGCTTTGATATTACGTAAGCTCTTTGTACTGCTTCGCACAACGCGAATAACTTTATGCACTTCATGGGTGTTTGCAATTTGTCTTCATTCACGTTTATTATTTCTAGCTCCGTAAGTGTTTTTTTTTTTAATTTCGCACAATGCAGTCCCATCTTCTTTTTAGACGGCCTATTTCCCGAAATGTCATCTTTTTTGGGAAGCAAATCCTAAAATGTTATCTTTTTTACTTCTATTGCGCACTACGTGGCATTTCGATATAAAACGACAAAACACCTTAAAATTGTTACATTGCTTAACACGTTCGCGGACGTGAATGCTATAGAATTCATTTTTATAGTGATACAAAATGACGTGAAGGCTACAGCAAGTTTTATTCATTTAATTTCATGTAAGTTTAAGTTTTTGTTAATAACATACATTTTAAAGTAATGACCACTTGATTCATTAAGTACTTTCATATAACAGTTAGAATACGATGTTCTCACTTCTCTTGTAATATATGTATACTCAGATTTTGGATATTACAACTAGTTGCCTGTCTATTTTTGCAGCTCCCTGAAATTTTTAGTGTCCGCGAACGTGTTAATAACCATATTATGCTTTTATAATTTGGCAATAATTTTATTTGTCTAATCTCTTCTTGCCTTATAAAAATGATTTTTTTTTAGTTGCTTTTAATGGGAACTAGTTTCTCTTAACATACTTGTGCATGTAAAAGTATAATATTTCACTCAAAATACACTAAAAATATAAGTAAGATTATAGTGCGCTTATAAATATGCAACGAGGTGTATTAACGGAATGTTTGGGGAAATGTTTTTTATTTTTTATTATAACTGTAATATTTGCTGTTAACAGTTAACGCTCCTCTCCGCGAACCGCACACTTTCACTATTCATTCATTTCATATTCCATTTGCTAATTCTTATTACGCTGGATTCTGTCATAGCTAAGGCCTTACATATAACCATATAACCCTTACAGACTTTTTATATAATTTTTTTTACAAGCATGCAAACACGCGTTAGTTTACCCAATACAAATAACTCTGCTTTTTTTTGGGTTTAATTTTATTGTTCTGCAGAATGCAACAAATATGTGCATAGATATTAATATGTTAATTTAATTAAAGAAACACACTGTTAGAGTTTCAACAAGAGATCAAGAGAGATTACGGATTTGCTAACTTTCTACCCACTGGCAATTGTCTGAACCAATTGCCCAGCAAGCGTCAACGTAATGGCACGCACACTTTATGTATAATTTTGTACTTCTTTATGAGCACTTAAATGAAAATTAAATTTTTTACTATTAGTACTATTATTATTATTTATATCTTACATATTATGTATCACTGCTTTTTCAATGGAAACCCTCAAAGGGTTAATAATGGACACTTTAATTGGGCACAAATTAAGAAGAAGTACTTGTAAAAGTTAGCGAATAATTTGAAAATATACATATATACACGACAAACACACTTTTGGTAGTATTTAGAATAAGATATTGTTAGCAGCCAACAAAAATTTTCACCTACATAGCTATTTCAGTTCTGTTCTTCTTTTCAATGCAGCTGACTTCAACGTGGTGACACATGGCGTATGAGCAACATAGGAGTGGGTTCGGGTACATACTATGTATGATAGCAATACTTTATATATATTTAACTTTGGGTTGTTAGAGACTCTGAAGCATCAGCCTACTTTGAAAATAGTTTATCACTGAATGAAAATAGTTTATCACTGGCAATGTCTTCAATGAAGTTATTGTTGTCATTTTAGAAGGAAACATGACACTGCAAACGATTTGATCGCCATTGATTTCAACGAAACTGTAGATCGCCCAAAATTTGCATTGAAATTTACGGTATTAGCATTGGATATATCAAATAATAAACTTATCGCCATTTGGCGAAATTTGCTGGAAATAGTGCAACAGGAAGTTAGTATTTTTTGTATGATAAAGAGAGTTGCCACTCAAACGAAACTTCTAACCGATTTTTTGACTAAAATTTGCATTTTGACTGTCTCTTACTTCCCGAATATGAATTTTTTTGCCCCGTAAAGCTTTTACCTTATTTCAGACCTAAATTTTCTCAGAAAATTATAGCATTTTGGGGCAGCCTAAAAGATATTCCGTCCTGAAGTTTATAATACTCATTCTAAGATATTATCCTAGACTGAGCTATGGAAACTGTGACTATTTTGAAACTATTTTGTTTTTGGCCTTTTTTCAACCCTTGGAAAACATCCTTGAGTTGTTTGGAAAACACCCTTGAAAAATTGTAGTTGTTGAAAAGTTGAAATAGTTGCGTATATAAAAAAACATGCCCAAGGCTAGTAAAATAAAATTTGTATTTTTTGTATGTCGATGAACTTGCCAACTTACATTTTAGGTAAAAACTATAAACAATGTTGTGCTGGGTAAATTCGCTTAATTCAACTTTGTAAAAAACTCAACATTTTTTTATAGCTGCTACTCTTAAAAACAGTCCACTGCAAAAATTTTAAATAAGAGTAGGAGCAAAAATACTTGAGGTCTTTGTGCTCTCCCAAAATGGCTTATTTTTGCTTTTAACTAAAAATAAGGTTGTCGTAGCGACACACTTAGACCTTTCGCAGGTCCATTGTGAAACTAAAAGTAAAGTTAAAAAAAAAAATTACTGATGTTATGTGACAAGAAATTTTGGGCCACATTAAAAAAAATATAAATTGTATTTGTTAAAAATACCAAAAAAATCGTTTGTCTTAAATTTTGTTTTGCATTCACGCGAGACACTCAACTTTTTCCATTAAATGCCTTTTATAAACCAAATTATTCCTTACGCTGAGAAGACAACCAAAAACCCTATTATATAATGGCAAAAACCGGATAGGTAACTCACAGACTGGTGATAATGATTATCCCAGACTAAGCTAATAATTTTTTTTTTATGCCACGGATCAAGAGCCTTAACACACCCGCATTGCACTCAACAAACCCTAAGCGAGAAAAAAAGGGCTTTGCGCGGGTAGAGTAAAAATTATCACAGGATGTTACTTAAGGTTTAAAGACTCCTGTTCACCACAAAGCAAACATTTTTGGAACACATCTACGCTCAGGTCCCAGCAGTAGCGTAAATAAACACACGCATTTGTATTTGCGAACACGTACACATACATACATACATGTGTATGTGATAATTTAATTTTCTATGTATGTAAATTACAACTTTAGAAACACACGCAGCCCACTTGTGTCCATTTAATGTGCCGGACTCCGCTCGCTAATAGCCACACGCAGTCCACGCTGCCACATCGACGTCACAACCATTTGCCTCTCATATATCTACTTTAACTACACGTGGCGCTGACTACGCAGACTTTCCGAGTGGAACCTGAACACATTTAAAATAACCAATTAACCTACTTTTTTCAAAAAGGGAGTTGAATTTTAATGCGCTCCATGATGGAAATTGTTTTCAGCTTAAAGCATTTCATATTTTATATTTTTATTTTGTTTCGTTCAAATTTAGTGTAACGTAGAGCTTATTATTTGTTTTACTGTTTAACATTTTGAAACTTCGACAAAGTGTTTGCTGCCCTCAATGGCTTAGCTGTTTTTAGTAATCACTTTGAAACACGCACTTTTCTCCACAACATTCTCAAATGTACACAAATCACTCTATTTGTTTTGCCACTATTTCGAAACTTCCGCCGATTGCAACCGTAGCACACGAAAGTCAGAACCAAACTGATTCTACTTTTATTTAGCCGTGCAACACTTGCCACATGCCATCTGAAAAGCGTTGTTATTTGCCGCCACTAAATGCATGCATCCATGTAGGTTGTCGTGCTATGCTGAGCCGATGCTTTATCGTAAATGCCACGCATGCGTCAGTTGGCTTAATCATTTTTTGAATGAAAAGCTTCTTGCCAATGCTTGCGTTTTTTTTTTAGGAAATGTTTTCGGAGTCGCTCATTAGGCGGGTGGCTCTCTTAATTTTGCGTTGGCTGACTGTAATATGGCGATGTCCACATACATATGTACACATCGATACACATACATAAAGGCGGATTACGTTGTCACTTTGACTTGTAAACAATTGCATCTGTTTGGGCACTAATAACAATAAGCAGGCAATACCCGCCCTTGTTATTTTATTTTTATCCCGGCGCGCACTTATGCCCAAGGGTATTCCAAGTCTACCCATATAACGGTTGTATGTAACAGCCTAAGGGAATCGAGATAAATATGTACATTTACATGGCTACCGGGAAAGTCATCCTGGATACCCTTTTCGAGATATTCGATTTTAAAAATTATTTATAGACAAAACTGTTTTGTGTTTGTACTTCGCATTCTTTCTAATTTTAGTCCAAATATACCAAATGCTCAGATCGAGGAAAGGAATTTACTTAATCATATCTGTATGGGACTGCGCACGATAACTCGAACAACAATTAATATATGTGTTTTAGTAAGACTTAGTGACTTATTAGTCTTTATCCGAGGAAGATTGGTGTTAAAATGTGTGAAATCAGGCAATAACCACGCCCTCTTGCCACATCACGACAAAATTTGAAAAACGTGAAATCTCTGTTATGAATTGCTACAATTGATGAACCTAACAAAATAAAAACAACTCAAGAAAAACTTTGAAAACTGGGTATATCTCGATAAAGACTTAATAAAACTCACCCAAACTTGGTTGACGTGTTGCTCCCCATCCCATATAGGTCCGACATAACAGTCATTGAAATCAGATAAAAATCATGCCCACTTTTATATATTAAGGCTAAGCTTCCATCCGTTCATCTGATGCCACAAACTGCATATAATTCTTATTTTCCGTAAGTTTGTTTGGATAATAGTCAGCCCAAATTAAATTTTACTAAAATATGCACGAGTTCGAACCGATTGTGACCGTCGTTATTTGTTTTTCTTTTTTTTTTTTTGGTGTTTCGTTTTTATAGTTAAACTTAATTTTTTATTATTTTAATTTATGTTATTATACTTTATTTGATTTTACTACATACGATTGTTCTTTCTATTCAATTTAATTTACTTTTTTTAATTTGTTTACTTTAACTTAATTTATTTCACTTTATTTTATTTTATATTATTTTATTTGAGGTTAATCCATCTTGGTTATTGCCGGAGATTACACATCCCGGATAAAATTTTCAAAGGATTGTGCCCATTTGTCACTTATATTCTATTAACTCGCCATGTATCGACCTTCGGAAATTTCTGTTTGGAATAACTCGATCCTGGATAGCGATTCCGAAACCTTCCGTTCCAGAAAATAATTTTCCTCCATTCAACCATAAATCGGATGATTGTGCGTCTACCCATTTCATTTCAAGATCATGGGGATGGACGCCGTGTATTGTTTTTGCCTTGCATGCTGTGCTCATTGCTGCTGCAGATTTAACCCCTTCAGGTACTGGGAAGTCCTGCTCCATCAAACTCTGCGGGATAAAGCCATTATCTACCATAGCGATAGTTTTAAATAGATGCGACTCGCTGCTTAGAAAATATGTACGTAACTTCAAAGTTTGCGAAAAGTGTAGACGATCTATATTAATGATTCCTTTTCCACCAACGTTTCAAGGAAGCGATCTTCTTTTCACGCGCTTTGAGGGAAATGGCTTTGGAACTTAGTAAAAGTGGTGCGTATCAGCGTTTCAATCCGAATGATGTCTATCTGAGATCAATTTATTACTCCAAACGAGTAAGTCAAAAGAGGTATGGCCCAGGTATTAATTGCTTTACATTTATTTCCATTGTTCAAACTCGTTTTTAATACAGCTTTCAAACGTGCCTCAAATTTGCTAATGAGGCTTTGCTTTACTAGCGTGTGGTTGATTCCTTTAAGTTGCAGAAATTCTAAATATTTATAAGATTCGCTGCTATGCAAGTTGTCTGTAATAATATTTTGGTCTAATGCGTAGTTTTCTTCGGATTCATCAAGCTGACCTCTAATCAGGTGTATTATTCATTTTATTTTATTTTATATTATTTTATGTCGGTTTTTTTTTTCTTTAATTTTAATTTAAATTAGTTTTGCTTACTTTATTTTAAAGAAACTGACAGTGAGCCCAAATTAAATTTCACTAAAATGTGCACGAGTCCGAACCGATTTTGAACGCTCTTATTTGTTGACGGTTTGATGACGGTTCAAGCCTTTTGAATAGCCTATACGGACACAAAACGTTTTCCTTTCATGGCCAAACGCAATTCTCCGAACAGGTTGAAGTCACAGGGAGCCATGCCAGGCAAATACTGTGAGGGAGTGATGGTTAAAACGCGATTCTAGTCAAAATATAAGTCACAAGAGCGGATCGATGAGACGGTGCATTGTCATGCAATAAGCACCAGCTTCCTCCTTCGCGGTATTCAGGGCGAATTCGATGAATGCGATGTAACAAACGCTTCAAAAAGCCAAGATAGAAAATTTCATTGACGGGTTGGCCCGTTGACGCGAACTCCTTGTGGAATACTAAAAACAAATGAGTATCGACTTGAGTTTTGACTTCTCCAAACGCCATTTTTTTTGGTGATGGCTCGTCTGGGGCATTTCATTCGGCACTTTGACGCTTAGTTTCAGGTTGATGTTGGAAATAAAGCATTTCATCACCAGTTAAAATGTTGTAAATGAAGTTCTCGACTTTTCGCGCCTCTTTAATGAAGTCTTTCAAATGTTGAATTCTGGCCAATTTTTGATTCTCAGTTAATTTGTGCAGAATGAAACGTGCTCAGACTATTCGTAAGACCAAATGATCATGCGGTAAATCGATCATTTGGAGATATTCCACTACGATTCCATGAATTTCAAAGATGATTTCCGTTCATTTTTGATAAATTTACGAACAATTTTGATGAAGTTTTCGATGACTACTGATTTTGGGCGATCCGTATGCTCATTGTCATTTATGTCCTCACAACCATCTCTGAAATGTGTAAACTACTCATGAACTCTGGCACGAGATAGACAATCATCGCCATAAACTTTTTTCATCAATTCAAATGCTTCGGCAACGTTTTAACGATTTTGTATCGATACCAGAAACATAGTGGCACTTTAGTCGCAATAACTTCGCTTCGACTGAACCGAATGTCACGAAGCTTTCATTGGAAGTCAGCTAGAGATGCAACTTCCAACGCACTGACTCATTAAAAAGATGGAAACATCAAAAACATTTTTATGATGCCAGTCTTGTTTATTTTGGACTTCACTTTGTATGTCGCGAAATTTTTAACATAAACGCTTTCTAAAAAGAGTTCTGTGTATTTCTAGTTTATTGATCTGTAGGTACAGGTATGTGCGCAATAAAAATTTGTTAATTTCCAGTGTCCATTTTTTACGCTGTCAACAATCGGGCTGGTGCTAAGTCGATGCTTGCGAAGCAAAGAGATTTGTCTATTATCCCCAGAGTTTTTTTTTATATCTGGAGTACGATTAGTTTGGAGCCTAGCCGCACTCCAGAAGTGTATGATTAGAATTCCGGTTAGTGTTGTGCGAGGCATTATTTGGTTCCATTTTATACGTGATGGCAGGTTTCATAACAACCGCTTCAAACTTGAAGTGCATACGCTGGCCAGATAGCCGCCGATTCTGGAACAGTCGCTTCCATGCTTGGTTTCCAGTTTTAGTCTGCGAGCAGTATTTTATTTCTTATTTCTTTTTATTATGTATATCTACAGAGCGTTCCCTATCACTCACCTGGGAGGGCGTCCGATGGGAGACCGGAAACTCTAATCTGTGTTTTTTTATTTTATTTTATTTCGGTTTATTTTTTTTTTCAATTTATTTTTATTTTGTTTTTTTTAGCTTATTTTATTTCAATTATTTTTTTACTTTATATTATTTTAATTAGTTTTATTTTGTATATATGTTTATATAAATGGCACTTACACCTTTTTTGGGAGTTAGGCAGAGCTCCTCCTCCTATTTGAGGCGTACGTCCTGATGTTGCTCCACAAATGGGGGGGCATTCAATTTCAAACCGACTCTGAACGGCAGATATTTTTTATGAAGAGCTTTTTCATGGCGCAAATACATTCAGAGGTTTGCCATTGCCTGCCGAGGGGCGAGGGTTATTAGAAAAATGTTTTTCTTCATTTCGGTGTTTCACGGAGCTTCGACCCTACGTCTATTAAATGGTAGTCACACACCAACTCATTCGACTACAATGGTTTTAACACCTTTCGTTTAATTTTACTTCGTTTTATTTTATGTAATTTAATTTTATTTTACTTATTTTATTTTAGATATTTGTACATTATTTTATTTTACTTTAATTTATTTTATTTCATCAAATTTTTTGTTACTTTAATTTCTTTTATTTTATTATTAAATATATTTTATGTTGCTTGTTTCTTAGTTATATTCGATTTTATGTTTTTGAAGGAATTAATTTCATTCAATTCAATTTAATTTGATATAATTTAAATTATGTTTGTTTTATTTTTATATCCTTTTTAATTTTTTTTTTTGATACATTAGTTAAATCTTTACTAAATCTAATTTGTTACATATAATTTTATCTTTTTTCGTTTATTTTCTTTCTGTACTGTTCCGACCTTATTAAATAATTATCAGATCCACAACATCCCCTTCGATTTATTTACTTTTTTTTTGTTTTTGGCTTCTGCGTGTTTCATCAGCTTGCCTTCTTGATCCTTTAAATAATCCATTAAGCTCATTATAGAGACTTTTGTTCTTTTCGTTTTGCCGACACAATTCTATTGTCAGAGTATCCTTCATAGCCTCTTCACCTCACCACTCTTTCACTGTCACCTGTCACGCAGCGGTTGGCAAACGTCGCGCACGGCTCTGGCTGTTCTTCGCACCCACCCTGAAGTACTGCTGTAGATAATCGTTTACTTTCATGCATTGCCCTCCTGCGTTTTACTGCTGTTAGCACTTTAGGATATTTAACCAACAGCCTATGAAGCGCTCGCTGTCATACATTTTTATTTCCTGTTTTTACACATAAAAGTCCATACTACTCATGTGAAGCACAGCTAAGCTCTCAATTTCCCCTCTTCGATAGCGAACACTTTTGATAAACTAACAATATGTTGCGCATTTTATTTGGTTCATTTTTATTTTTGTTTTCGCCTCCGCAATGAAGTCTATTTAAAAAATATTGAAGTGAGCTGATGCGCGCAATAAAATCAAATTAAGTTGATTATCCATTTACTGAAGAAATTATCGAAACTACGTAGAGATAAGCATTTAATTTTAGTGTCATAAACCCGATTTTCTACTCAATAAGAGTAAATCGTCTTCGCATTGTAAGAAAAGTGCATGAGCATATGAATAAACATATATATATGTATGTGTGCATGTATGTACCTGGATTAGATAGAATTACGGGTATGTAGCAAAGCAAAAGTTACGAACTTTCATTATTTTTTATAGCATTGAATCTACTCATATATGTATTTCCTGTTGAAACCTACATTGCAAGCTTTCAAATAACACTAATCCATGTCCCGAAAAGTGCGAGACAATAAACCCTTTAGTTTTTCCTACAAAAATAAACTGTAAAGCAGAACGTGCAGGGCTCTCTGCTAGTAAATTAAACAAAAAAACGAAGGGCTGAATGCTCTTTTCAGCATTTCAACGACATACTAATGGCATCTATTCGAAGATGATTTACTTATATTAATATCTGGTGTATTTTTAAGAGCATGAAACGTTAACACTTTATCGACCGGGAAGTTTTGCTATGAACCTATGACCTGTTACCGGGGGCATTTGGTTTATAAATCTCTTTGAACTTTTCTGAAAAATAGTCAATAATTGTCTGCACCTTCGATAATCGACTGGAATTGATTTGAATGTCTTTATTATTTACGAAGTGTAAAAATTTGAAAATTTGAAAAAAAAAAACGGTTGCGAGGCATTGTTTTCGAGAATATTGGCGTCTCTATAAAAGAATTGGTAGACCAATAATCACTCAATTTACTTTTCTTCAATAGTCGCATTATAATAACAAGACCTAACCAAATTTTTAATTCGGGAACCGTAACATCATACTATTTTTTAGTATTTTTGGGTAATTCATGGGCGTTGGAATTCTGATAATAGTAGCGATTTGTTTCAGACGAAATTGTTTGCAACAAATCATCTCCAATAAACAGGCTCACAATATCGTCTATGTTCTTTTTATCTTTGTAGATTAAATGGTAGTCCTGGACTACCTTCAAATAGCAAATTATTTCGGGGTGGGTCATCATCATTCCAGTCGGTCTCAACATCGTGTTCCTCTTCAGAATCGCTATAAACTACATGTAAAACACGCGGACGATACCTTTTAGAAAAATTGTTATCAGAGCAACTTTCACTTGCACTATCACCAGTGTCACTATGGTCATAATCGTCTGGAATATCTGACAAAATATCTGCACAATTTTCTTCTTCTAAAAATATATTTTCGTAATCGTTTTCCATTGTTATCAGGATTTCAATTCAAAGGATGAAGCAGACAGCCTAATAGTATAATTACAATTTTAGTTTTTCTTATAACAAAAATTTAATTCAAATTTTGTGATAGCTACACTAAAAGTAAATATATTTTATTGCAATTCCCGCAACGGTTTGTCATGAACTGAGTTAAATGGCTTTAATTTTCACAAAATGCGAAATTATGTGAAGATACCGGTATTGAATACGACACTTACTTAGACATCGTATTTGAGGTTTTTAGCTAGTTTAGTTTTGCTTTACACGATTACATATCACAATATGATTATTTCATATATGACACCAATTGCCGTCCCCGGTCGATAACATTAGTTTTGTTTAGGCGTGTTTTGTTTAGGGCGTGTTGAAATGATAATAAAAAACAGATTTTTTTCTTTTTTCATTATAATCTGGTATATAATTTCATGGGATTCATTTTTTGCCAAGCCTTACTGAGCAGAAATGTCAATGCATTCAATGTCATTCTCAGCTACCAAACAATAGTTATCGATAGCGTTAGTACTCATGCGCTAAAAAAAACACCCTAAACATACATATACCACATTTTGAGATAAATTCTAGAAATTCGTTAAGAAAATTTAAGATTTAGCTGAGTTCTTCCACTATGGGTCCATGCTAGCTGAAAAATCATCAAGGGCAATTTGTATACATGTTTTTTTAAATCATAAATGGGTTTTAGCCACTCACAGATGCGATCTTTGAGCGCTATTCTTTTCCTCTATTGGAGCGAAATTTTATAGAATATTTGCTTAAATGCAAATTTAAGTAATTCATTCATAAACGGGAGTCAACAATTAGCGCGAAGTCTCTCTCACACTACAAATCCAACACTAAATATACGCTCCTTTACATATACATATAATCACTTTAGCAAGCGTAGTAAGTTCCGATGGTCTTTTTTAAATATCAAATAGTACTTTTTAACGCCATATTTGCATAACAAGCCGCTAGCAGCAGGACACGAAACCGCATGCATCTCCTGGTGAACATCCAACTGCTGCTGATTCTAACGAGCGCTTAAGCCAACACAAAAATTGTTATTCTTTCATTTTCATATCAAAAAATAAAACGCCTAGAAGATATTCTGTGTGTTTCAACATCGTTCAGACATTGGGTATATATCCTGAGTTAGGCATGCACGACGTGTATATATCTTCTCATGGTGATAGTAATGAAAATTCCAATAGCCTACCTTGACGAAATTCGGACAAGTCTGGAACAGGGCGGAATAAATGCAAAACTATTACGAGAAAAAACCACTATTGTTTAAGATTTTATCTTTTATAAAACACTGCATTAGACCGCACACGTTAGGAGCTATTTAAAGGCTAGTTGTCAAGCATCGAATAGTGACGTTGAACCGTAAATGCATGCAAGGATAAGAGGTAAAATTGTTGCCATTCTAAAACATGCTTTTTCCACACATTCGCCTATATACTCGTATACCCTTACTTTCTAGCAAAGAGCCACCAAATATGCACTTTGCGGTTAAATCACATCAGGGCATATCTAGTAAAGAGCAGCATCAAAGCAATGCAGCTGATAAGTGCTTTTACAAACATACATACTTACATATTTAGAGGTACATACGAGTAGTTGTGTTTGTGCATAAAATGGTAATTATGTGAACTGAAAGCATCTTCAGTTTATTTATAATTTCATGTTCCTGTATACTAGCATATCACAAAAACTTGCTGGAATCGGGTAATGTTGCATTTGAATGTAAAAAAGAAACGAGAGGTACTTCTATTTCTATGCGAGTGTAGATAAGTCAAAGTAGCAGCAGCACTGAGAAATCAAGATACTTTGAGCTCATTACACTTGCCTTTGTGGTATGACGCAACCGGTAGTGGTTTAATTAACGAGTAATAGAAACGTTTCGTAAAGGGATGAATAGGAAAAAGGTAAGAAAATTGGAAAAGAAATTTAATATTAAAAAATATATAAATATCATAAAATGTATACAAAACCAAATTGTAGCTTCGTGCATATATAGTAGCACAAAATTAATCATCCCATTTTGTTTTTGAATAACCTGTTTAGTAAATAACAAATAAAAATTTGTGGAATAGAATTATTTTTTGGACCTTTAAACTTTTTCCTTGTAAACAGAAAATATGATATCTGCTGCCGCTAGTGTTGATATACATTTGGTCCCATTTTACCACATTTTCCATTTCGTTCCGCAAGACTTAAGGTGATACTTGTTCACATTCCCGTTAAATATTCTCTTTAAGAGCTGCGATTGTCTGAAGCTTGTTAGCACAAACCCGTAACTACAAGTAGCCCCAAAGAAAGGAGTTTGCGATGTTTAATCGGACACTCATGCTGCTCATGCCAAATCGCCAAAACCGGGGTTTACGCGACCTGGAAACACTTCCCATTATATCCATTGGTTTGATACCAATGGTACATCGGAAAATTGCAATATCGTTACTTGATATCGACTTGTAGTCTGTTTGGGTTCGTCATGAGGCTTTACCTCCCGCGTTCGTGAATACAGTCACCCACACGGGAGATCTGTTTCAAAATGGCTTCTTTGGGCGACGCATTTGGGCATCTGTTGGGCTTTCTATATCGATCGCATTCGTTTTGCAATTTCTCAGATTTATTAATATCCTTGCTGCAAACTGTTTTACTGCTTTCCACTTCTCTTTCGAGCTC
>JAYXIM010033071.1:0-18123 GCA_037575425.1 Anastrepha fraterculus
ACAACAGGGACAAAATCTCCAATTTAAGCAAACACTATAACCGATCGAAGCAAGAACTGACTCAAAAGTTTTTCGTTAAGTTAAATTAACTTTTTTGTCATATTTTTAAATCTTTTGCTGAGTTTTTTTTTTTTTTTTGTTATTCAACTTATTTTTCTTTTTTTTTCTTTCGATACGATGAGTTCGTATCGGAGTAGAGCAAACAATTTCTATCACGACTGCAGATAGAAGAAAGTTTTTTAAAGGAAGATGTATATTCTTGGGATAATAATGCTGCTTTTCTGAAAGCGAAAAGGGGAATAAGTCATTTGAGAGTTGTGAATGAAACTGCTAAAAGGGGTGTTAAATCAATGCAAGACTTTAACGGACTTGCTGCTGCGCGGTGTCTAGGAACATAGAAAATTGTATCCGGACTGTAAAATAACTAAAAAGAAGTTACCCTAAGTTAGTAGTTATTGGTTGTTATAACTTCGAGTTTTTAATTAAATATTAATGTTTATCTCATTCAATTTTTACTTTCACTTTACTTAATTTATTGCATTTCTAGTGATTTCATAGCAGACCGGCATATCAAAACAGAAACACGATTTTTACTAAACTTTGAAGCTCGTTTGGTACTGGTTGCAATTAAGCTAGAAAGATGAAATTCTATTTTTGAGCATCTTATATTGTACAATAGTATTAGGAAAAAATGTAGAGGGTAGAAATTTCGAAATAAGGAAACAATTTTTTTGTCATATAAAGGATACCCTATTCACTTTTTCAAATATGTTTTCATAAAAAGGCCATAATATTTTCAGTGCAGTTCTCTGTACTGTTTCTAGTAGATAGAGTCGATTTTTTCTTAAGTAGTGGAGTGAGGACCTTCACCAAAATATATCCCCGAAATTATTATTATTATTTACTTATTTTGTTTTTTTATTTCAATTATTTTTTGATAATATGGTTCATCTATGTTAAGCACCAAGTCTCAAAGTTTGCTTCAGATTCTTAAAAAATTTCATCGAAATTTCCAAATTTTTAGATTTCTTTTTTTTTTTTTATTTGGGTATGCAGTTTTATAGGCCATTAAATTTTAGTATAACAATTAATTTAATAAAATAAATGTACTTAAATTATTTACTAAAATAAATTGGCGCCGTAGCCAAATGGGGTGGTGCGTGACTACCATTCGGAATTCACAGAGAGAACGTAGGTTCGAGCCTCGGTGAAACACCAAAAATTAATAAAAACATTTTTCTAATAGCGGTCGCCCCTCGGCAGGCGTGGGCAAACCTCCGAGTGTATTTCTGCCATTAAAAAGCTCCTCATAAAAAAAAATATCTGCCGTTCGGAATCGGCTTGAAACTGTAGGTCCCTCCATTTGTGGAACAACATCAAGACGAACACCACCACACCACCACAAATAGGAGGAGGAGCTCGGTCAAACACCCAAAAAGGGTGTACGCGCCAATTATATACTTAATTTAAAAACTTAAATTAAAACTTAAAATTAAATTAAAATTTAAAATTCTTTGTGTAGTTTTTTTATTCAAAATTTTTTTTTATTGACAATTTTTTTGTTTCAAAATTTACGAAATAAATTCTTAAGCATATTTTTTGCATGGTCCGTAAGAGATTTTATTTATTTCATTCAATTTAAAAATTATTTAAAAATAATAATAAAAAAATTATTTAAAATAAAGAAATTTTAAAATATATTTCAATTAAATAGAAATATAATTAAAAACTTTATTTTTTTTTTGTTTTTTTTTATTTAATTTTTTTTTTATTTAGAAATTTTTATTTAAAATTAAAACTAAGTTAAAAATTCATTATTTAATAATTATTTAATAAACTTAATTTTAAACTCACCTGTGTATACAGTGGTTCACTTCAGCTCAGTTCAGATTTAGTTTATATGCTTTTTTTCTACAAGAATGCTTTTTAATTTTCAAAAAAGAGAACTCTCTTTGCCATTTTATTTTATATTTTTGTGTCAACGTTATATTCACCCACTTCCTAATGGCTTTATATTTTGCTTTTCACTTTTCATTCACTGTTCCAGAAAAAGATACCCGTAGGTATTAAAGCAGTATTTCTGCGAAAATAGTAATTTAATTACTAGCTGATCTACTCTGTATGTTGCCAGCTGCACACAAAAACTGTTTTTTTTTTTTAGAAATTCATGCAATCATTTTTTGCCTGCGCTCATTAGGACAGCATAAGTCCGACCTTTGTTTTTAATGATTTTACGAATTGTGTCGTCGATTTTCAATAGTTTTTAATGCCGCTTTCTTTGTGTGCCTGAATATGAAGTTGGTTTTGATTGTAGGTTATTTTTTAAAATGCATTTTTTATGCTTATAATTTTTTATATATTTTATAATCTTTTGTATTATAATATTTTCTAGGATTGCCGCCTATTTTTGTATTTTATACTTATTTTAATATTTCATACTTATTTTTTAATATTTTTTATTGAGCTAATTTCCTTTCCATTCGCTTTTTCTTTACAATCAAACTTTAACTTTCGATTAGTTTCTCACGAGCTAAAAGCAATATTGGCTTCGCATTTTGAATGACGCCACGAAACACACAACAATGGCAAGTTAGAGTATTCGAAAAAAACAAATTTTGTTGTAAATTTATTTGTTGCAAATTTATTTGTTGTTAAATGGTAGTTCTGTGATGTAACAGTATACTGCGCAATCGTAATGTTATATTTTAGTAATTTTGTTGTAATAAAAATAAATGTTTTTAAAAACAATTACTTTAATTGTTATTTAGTTTTTCAACTTTTATTTTTACTTTATTTTTTGAAAGTGATTTTATAATTTACTAAATTTTTTTGGCCTTTCTTGTTGCTGCTACCTGTTTGTTGTTTTTTTATTATTATAATTTTTTTTTTTTGTTCGACTTAGAAATTTTTAATTTATTATTATTTATAAGCGTTATTTGTGCTAATTTAATATTTCCATTTCTTTTCGAAGACCTTTTAGAAGGCCGTTTAGAAGACTATTCAAATATTTTTGCCTACTTTCTTGCGCACCGAACCTTAATTTGCTTTGCTTTTTTTCTGTTAATAAAATGTCAGTAAATCAGTGCTTCAATTGCTCCGCCTCTGTTAATAAAATGTCAATTTTTCACAGAATTTATACTTTTTTCAAATTTAGTTTAACTTTTCGCAAAACATTTGATTAGAGAGCTGTTTTGAATTTTATTTATCAACAAATTTGAATTTTATATATTACATTTTTTCGCATACACTTTCTGTAGTAAACTTTGCTACTTTCGCAGTTCATTTCACATTTTTGGTGACTTTTTTTCGTACTCAATTTCCTTAAGAATTGTTGTTTGTCTTTCAAAGACTTCGAGCTAATTTTCGCTTTAGAAGGGTTCTTCAATGATATTTCACCAACATTCTTTCTAAGTATTTATCAATAGCCTTAGAAAATTCATTCATTCATTTGCTTTTCAAAATAAATACCTTTTTTCTTCTTCTCAATTCGCCAATTTGATTTCTTTTACCATTAACGGCACTTTTGCTCTTTTTATTCGTATTTTTTTTTTACTTTTTTGAAGACACTCTTGCTAGTTGCTGTGCTCTATTTGTTTTTGTACCATATTTTTTTAATCACACACACCTGTTTGCTCTTTAACAATACAACAACAAATCACGGTCATTTTTTTATTTAGTTGTTTCTTGTACTCACAAATTCAGTGCATAAATATTTATTTTCGCTCTTTGGTTTTACTACATATTTTATTAACTGTCAAAATTTGTATTACTCTCAGATATTCAACATATTTAAACATTTCTCAACCACTTCCCCTACTTCACAACAGTTTTAACAACAAAGTGCAAATAATTTGTTTCTAGTCTCACCGCATAATACAACAAATGTGTAATAAATTCTCCTTCCGCTCTCTGCTTAACAATCAACAGCAACTGATAACAGTTATCACATTATTCTTCGCCAGTTTACTTTTCTCACAAATTTTCAAATCTTTTAATGCATTTACAACATTTATTTTTTTTTTTCGGGAATTTTTTCAAATTTTTAGCGCCAGTTTTAGTTTTCAAAAAAACTGTTTCACTTCAATTAGCTACTCCTGTTGAACTATTTACTGCTACTGTCACTTTGCATCTGTTTGTAGAGTTACTGCCGTTGGCACTTTCGTTTGGTTAGTTGTCGAATGCACAAAGTATCTCAATGTACTGAAGATACTATCCAGATGACTCGTACTAATATAGTAGAACAAAACGCGCAACCAAATAATTGCGTTTACCAAATGTTTTGCAAGGATACACAGGGATTTCGTATTCGTACGTACGGACATAGAGAATGATAACAGGACGTGCGCAACAACAACAAAAATTAGCGCGCATCGACCAGCTTTCGAGCAGACGCAACAGTTTCGAACAAAATTTAGCCATACAAACGCACAAAAATAACATCGAAAAACAGCTGAACCATTTGAACAGCTGATAAGAAAGTGCGAGGAAAGCTTGCGAATAAGCAAAGACAGTAACCAAAGCAAAACTTGACAACTTTGTGGGAGAAAGTTTTGAGCGAAAATGGTTGAGTGATTTGTCACTGAGCACTTTGAGCAGAGATTCGTGGAGTGCTCAAAATGTAAATGGAAAATGAGTTTAAAAATATTGCAAATTGAGTGCCACGAAAAGCTCGCTCACTGCGGCGGCGTGTTGCATTGTCCTTGCCTTTGCCTTGAGCGATATTTATTCAAGTTCATCGTGCAACATATTTACGTATTTTTTGAAGGCGCTGCTTTTTGGATTTCAGTGTGTGTATAACGGTGATTATGTATCACGCGTGCTTGTATATAAAAGCCAGAGCTTCATACGCATGTGAGAAGGATTGGCTAAAGTTAGCCGTATTTGTATGTTTTACGGTTGACGTGCCCCTTTTTGGTGAGCTTTGAAGCTTTAGGAAACTATTTGTAATTCAACGAATTACTGTAACTTAGCAGTAGCATTTCTCCTTTAGCTTTGAAAAGTTCTGTTTGCCGTTTATGTTTATTTGATGCCTTTTATTTGTTCTAAAAATTAAGTTTTGCCGACTTTAACTCACCATTCTAAAGCTCATTGTCGTTGAAAATAAAGCGTTCCCTGGCCCTTTTGCAATATTAGTAAATTCGAGCTTTGCACAAATTTGAAAGTTTTTGTATTAAAACTTGGCACTGGCATCGTAATAATTCTATGAATTACAGACAAGATTAACCGTCTTTAATTTTTAAAATAGGTCACTGCGTTCAATCTGTATCCTTATGTTGTCAAGTATCAAGCATCAAAATAAGAAACATTTCCCACAAGAATTGCTGCAGCTGTTTGCCTCACATGAAAATATTAATTAATATTGAAAAAAGTTATAACGCGCATTGATGACGCTTCTTCTTCTTAATTGGCGCGATAACCGCTTACGCGATTTTGGCCGAGATTAACAAAGCGCGCCAGTCGTTTCTTTCTCGTGCTAACCGGCGCCAATTGGACACACCAAGTGAAGCTAAGTCCTTCTCCACCTGATCTTTCCAACGCAGAGGAGGCCTTCCTCTTCCTCTGCTACCACCAGCTGGTACCGCATCGAATACTTTCAAAGCCGGAGCGTTTGTATCCATTCGGACGACGTGACCCAGCCAACGAAGCCGCTGGATCTTTATTCGCTGCGCTATGTCTATGTCGTCGTAAAGCTCATACAGCTCATCGTTCCATCGTCTACGATATTCGCCGTTGCCAACGTGCAAAGGTCCAAAAATCTTACGCAGAATCTTTCTCTCGAACACTCCAAGCGTCGCTTCATCGGATGTTGTCATCGTCCAAGCTTCTGCGCCATACGTTAGGACGGGTATGATGAGAGTCTTGTAGAGTGTTAGTTTTGTTCGTCGAGAGAGGACTTTACTACTCAATTGCCTACTTAGTCCAAAGTAGCACTTGTTGGCAAGAGAGATTCTACGTTGGATTTCAAGGCTGACATTATTATCGGTGTTAATGCTGGTTCCTAAATACACGAAGTCTTTTACAACCTCAAAATTATAACTGTCAACAGTGACGTGGGTGCCGATACGCGAGTGCGCCGACTGTTTGTTTGAAGACAGGAGGTACTTCGTTTTGTCCTCGTTCACCACCAAACCCATTCGCTTTGCCTCTTTATCCAGTTTGGAGAAGGCAGAACTAACAGCGCGGTTGTTAAGGCCGATGATGTCAATATCATCGGCATACGCCAGCAATTGTACGCTCTTATAAAAAATTGTGCCTGAGCGATTAAGTTCTGCGGCTCGTACGATGCTCTCCAACATCAGGTTAAAGAAGTCACACGACAGTGAGTCACCCTGTCTGAAACCTCGTTTGGTATCAAACGGCTCGGAGAGGTCCTTCCCAATTCTGACGGCGCTGCTGGTGTTGAGCAACGTCATCTTACATAGCCGTATTAGTTTTGCGGGGATACCAAATTCAGACATAGCGGCATACAGGTAACTCCTTTCCGTACTGTCGAATGCAGCTTTGAAGTCGACGAAAAGATGGTGTGTGTCGATTCTCCTTTCATGGGTCTTTTCCAAGATTTGGCGTATTGTGAATATTTGGTCGATGGTAGACTTTCCAGGTCTGAAGCCACACTGATAAGGTCCAATCAGTTGGTTGACGGTGGGCTTCAGCCTTTCACACAATACGCTCGCTAGAACCTTATAGGCGATATTTAGAAGACTAATCCCGCGGTAATTGGCACAAATTGCAGGATCGCCCTTCTTGTAGATTGGGCAGAGCACACTTAAATTCCAATCGGCAGGCATGCTTTCATCCGACCATATTTTGCATAGGAGCTGATGCATGCACCTTACCAGCTCCTCGCCGCCATGTTTGAATAGCTTTGTTGTTCCTTAGCCGCGTTATCGCTATTCTCACCTCGTCATGATCGGGAAGCGTAACGACAATTCCGTCGTCAACGATTGGGGTATCGGGATCTTCACTTTCTCGGTGACATGCGCAGCTGTCACCGTTTAACAGGTTCGAGAAGTGTTCCCTCCATAATTTAAGATTGCTCTGTACGTCAGTCACCAGATCGCCGTCTTTGTTCTTACAGGACAACGCCCCGGTCTTAAAACCTTCTGTAAGCCGCCGAACTTTCTGGTAAAATTTTCGGGCGTTGTTCCTATTGGCCAGCATCTCAAGCTCCTCGCACTCACGTATTTCGGCCTCTCGTTTCTTCTGTCGGATAATACGTCTCTCTTCCTTTTTCAGCTCTCTGTAGCGATCCCACATGGCTCGCGTTGCGCCCGATCGCAGCGTGGCTCTATAGGCGGCATCCTTTCTTTCTGCGGCAGCATGACATTCCTCGTCGTACCAATTGTTTTTTCGGGCTCGCCGGAATCCGATTTCTTCTTCGGCGGCGGTACGTAGGGAACGAGAAATGTTGCTCCATTGCTCGCGCATGCCGGTGTGTTGGGCAGTGCTCTCCGAGAGCAGGAGTGAGAGTCGAGTGGCGAATCTTCTGGCTGTCTGTTGGGATTGCAGCTTTTCGATGTCGAACATTCTTTGCGTAGGTAGATGTACGTTTTTTGCTGCACAGAGGCGTGTGCGCAGTTTGGCTGCAACAAGGTAATGATCCGAGTCGATGTTGGCTCCTCGGATCGTACGTACATCTAATACACCAGCGTGTCTTCCATCTATCACAACATGATCGATCTGGTTTCGCGTTTTTCGATCAGGAGACAGCCAGGTAGCTTGGTGTATCTTTTTATGCTGGAATCTGGTGCTGCAGACTACCATGTTTCGGGCCCCGGCGAAGTCGATCAGCCTCTGTCCGTTACCGGATGTTTCGTTGTGTAGGCTGAATTTTCCGACTGTGGGACCAAAAATTCCCTCTTTGCCCACCCTGGCGTTGAAGTCCCCAAGCACGATTTTTATGTCGTGGCGGGGGCAGCGCTCATAGGAACGTTCCAAGCGCTCATAGAAAGAATCCTTGGTCGCATCGTCCTTCTCTTCCGTCGGGGCGTGGGCGCAAATTAGCGAGATGTTAAAAAATCGCGCTTTGATGCGGATTGTTGCGAGACGCTCGTCCACCGGAGTGAACGACAGTACTTGGCGACGAAGTCTCTCTCCCACAACAAATCCGACACCGAATTTGCGCTCCTTTACATGGCAGCTGTAGTAGACGTCGCAAGGTCCTATGTTTTTCTTACCTTGCCCCGTCCATCGCATCTCTTGGATGGCAGTGATGTCAGCCTTTACTCTCACGAGGACATCAACCAGCCGGGCAGAGGCACCTTCCCCATTAAGGGACCGGACATTCCAGGTGCATGCCCTCAAATCGTATTCCTTATTTCGTTTGCAGGGGTCGTCATCAGTGTTGGAAGTTCTCATCCGAGGCTTTGTTGCTGTTTTCATTGGGGGGGCTTTTTAAGTGGCGGGTCCCAAACCCAGCGCACAACCAGCTATGCTGGGATGCTTCGCCTTCTCACTTTAGCTCACTCCCGAACGGGTGTTCGGAAGCTAACCAGAGGATACGTGGGCTAATCCCGGACGTTGCGAGCTGCTTGAACCATATGTAGAAGAATCGTCCTGGCCACTCCCAAGTGAATGGCGATCAGTAACTTTCCCCACTTGCGTGGACTTCTACACATGGAACCATCCTCCAATGATGACGCTGGGAGACCTAAAATTCTCAAAATTTGCTTACTTCTCTTCAATTATTTAATTTAATTGATAAAGATATACAGTGGCCGACATAACTAAGCATGCCCTACCTAAGGGAAAATTCAAACACAAATATTTTTTTCTATTATATCATTCAAATTTCGATTAACTTATTAATTTATTTATAATATAGTAACATTATAAAAACACAAATCAAAATATTTCAATTCCAAAAACAAAATATTATTTTCATATTATTTTTTAAAAATGCCCAGAAACTTGTAGCGACAAAATTTGCGTACCCTTGTACCCTACTAGTAATAGTAAAAGTAATAACGTTATGCAAATGACTCAATATTTAGTGTTGCCGCCTTTTGCGTTAATTACAGCCAAAAGGCGGCGTGGCATACTGTGAACTAATCTCTTAAGAAGCTCTTCAGGTATTTTATTCCAGGTCTCTTGCAGTTTCTGAAAACATTCTGCTTTCTTTGGGCGGCAACTTGATCGATCGATTTTTTCGTCTAAATATTGCCATAAGTGCTCGATACGATTTAAGTCGGGGCTTTGAGCGGGCCATTCTAAAAGCTCTATTGAGTTTTGTCTAAAGTATTCCTTTGCCACGCGACTGGTATGTTTGGGGTCGTTGTCTTGTTGATAGATGAAATCGTGTCCAAGACCCATTCTTCGTGCCGAAGGCTCTAGGAATGTGCTTAGCATATTGACGTAGGACTCTCCAGTAATTTTTCCTTCAATATGTACCAGATCTGATATACCGCTATAGGAAAAACAGCCCCAGATAAGCACACTTCCCCTGCCAAACTTAATTGTGCTTTGCACGCACTTTGATTGGAGACTCTCATTACTTTTTCGCCACACTTTTTCTCTTCTTTTTGTATTTTTAAACTCAAACTTACTCTCATCGCTCCATATAACCCTCTCCCAGAAACTCAATAGCATATTGAAGTACTTTTTGGCAAATGCTAGTCGCGCTTTCGTGTTTTTATTGCTGATGAAAGGTTTCCTGATCTTGTCATGACTAGAAACCCCCTCTTCACGAATTCTCCGCTGAATTGTTCGCTCGCTTACATTAATTTGAAGACTTCCTTTAATAACACTTGCCGAAGTTGTCGGGTCTTTCTTAATTTCCCTTACTATTTGGGTGTCGTCGCGAAAATTGGTTACCCTTGGCCGACCTGTTCTTGGAGCGCTCGCAAAGCCGCCATTTTTTTTGAAACTTTTTATAAATCTCTGGATTGCTGAATTGCATCTATTATATTTTTTAGCAATTTTGCCATACCCCATTCCATTTTTGTGGTCCTGAACAATTAGTTGTCTTAAATCAATGCTTATTTCCTTCGACTTAGGCATTACAACTAAACCTAAACCTAAATACAAGGTAAAATAAAAACCAAAAGATTGTTTCCATTACCTTTTCACTACGAATTTGGGAAGTATTTAAAACGAAGGACAACACACGCGGATATTTTAGTGGTATGCACACTTTTGTCGAATCCAAAAAGCAATTGAGACGCAATACGTGAACATTGTTTTGCCACGTGAAAGGATAACACATTTTTAACGGCGCTGGTTTGCTAGCTCACACTTAGAAAAATAATGTGTGCAATCTTAAATTCGAGGAGCAGCTTACGGACTTATTCCCATAACAAAATATTTCTTCAAGGGGTATTCACAGTTATGTCGGCCACTGTGTATAATTTAATTAAACATATATATAATTTAATTAATAATAATATACACAGTACTTCTGGCTTATTTCTACTCTTCTCAGCAATTTTCGACCACTTTTAATTGTGCACTGCAAGTTCTCTTCTTATGCAAATATTTTAAGAGCAGAGAAAACAGTTAAGCTCCAAATTAAACATTTTGTGATAACAGCATCACAACAGCGTTCTCATTAACATTCTCTGACGTTATCACAACCCCTACATCTTTGTTAAATTTAATATGTCGCTTTTTCGTGCTGTTAAGCAGTCTTTATCCTACTGTTAAATAGACTGCAAGCAGAATATGTTAAAGAATGTAATGTTATGCTTCATTAACATTCTCTTATTTTTAACACTATCTGCTTACATTCTTTAACATTCTCTGTTTCCAGTGCTTTCAACAGTAGGGCAATGCTTGCTTAACAGCACGAAGAAGCGACACATTAAATTTCATTAACATTCTCTTACATTACATTGCATTCTTGAACATTCTCTGCTGTAAGTTTGTTATTAAAAGCGCTGCTATTTTAATAGCACTTAAAAAAAAACTGTTGTTATGAACTTGACACAACCATAGTATAGCAGCAGCCACCAATCCTCCCGCCGATGCCGTGATGTTATTGACAACATTGCCAACCAAAAATTTGCAAACTTCAACGAACCCATACCCATTCTTTGCATTTCATAACATTACCAACCAGTCACGAATATTTTGTTGCTGTTGTTAATTGAAAACACCCTAATTTCCGCTGACAGACTTCCTGTCACATGTGCTTCCCTGAGCGGTATGCACATGCTTGCATATTTAACATATACATATATATATATATAACGGGTGCTTTTTATGATATGCAACTTCTTTCGAATATTTAAAACACAAAAATAAGCATCTTGCAAATTTTATTGTATTTCATGCTTATAAATATTACTGACGCATAACTACTTCGACTGATTCTTCCCACTCATTCCAGTAAAACTGGTCTCCTCTGTTGGTTTCCAAGTCCTCTGTTGGTTTTCCAATCAGCATACACGAATATATGAGCAGGCACCAATGACTAGTCACACCACAATAAAAGCGATTCAGAGAAGCCAAATAACAGGAACAGGATGACTAACTGGCAAGCGCATCTTAAGTTCATTCACCAGTAGCAGAAGAGTCAACTGCGACGCTCGAAATGCAAAAATGTTGCTTGAGCTTGAATTTTGTTTGAAACGCATATTATCCAACGTCTAATTCTTCTATAAAATTTCCGATAAATTTCACCGATTTTTAAACTCTTATAAAAGTCTTTGCATGTTAATTCGTCAAACCCGCTGAATAAAAATGACAAAAACATGTGGCTACTTGAGCTGCTGGTTTGGCAGATACGCCAATCGCAGTTTTTTTACATCTTACAAACACCCTTTACAAAAAGTGAGCTTAGCGTGTCATTCGCGAGGCTTGCACTCTGCCCACTCACACACACACACACACACGCACTCCCACTCACCTTCTTCACCGAAATTCTCTCTCATCTCACGCATATGACAATTTCAGCCGGAAATTCACACAAGCTGATGAAAATCCTTGTAAATTCAACTTCATAGCGTTACACACGTGTAAATGCTGCGAAAGATCGGCGACGTCGGGTGTTCATGGCGTTCTAAATCCATTTTGAAAAAGTTGTAAACTACATTTACTCCACCTTTAACTTTCGCTTGTTAAAAAGTGCTAACAGTTGTGTTGGTGTTGTTGCTTATAGCGCCAGTTATATTCAATGCAATTTTTTTCACTCTCTCTCTCTCGCCTTTGTTCGCTTGATTGGCGTTATTGGTCTTGGAATACAAGAAACTTGAAAACTAGTTGTTGTTGCATGCCACCTGGTCAGTTGATTGTAATCTGTATGTGGGTATTTGTATGTTTATGATAGCACTGCGTAACTGCTTCTGTCGTTATTGTTGTCCTAACAAATTGTTTTCTCGGTTTTTTTTACTACTATTTTTGTTGCATTTGTAGAACTTTTTTTCGCTTTCATATCGTCTCATAGGATGTCGAAGAGTTCTGACAGTCACTACTTGCATGCACAGTTGTGGTCATAGGAATAGTAACAGTCGAGTAACTCGTGCCTGACAATTTAATCGATGTTGGTTGCTAGAAGTTTGCCGGAGTGTTTATTTTTGTAGAATTAAAAATTCGAAATGAATAGCTTCCAGTTATGATGTTCGATAGCTTTTTATATAGGAGGTGTGAGTATTAAGGGGATCCGGTGGTCTAGAAATTTCACAAAATCGAGTTTTTGTTTTTTCGTTATTTCGAAGTATAGTATCTTAAGAATATTCTATGAAATTTTCATGTGGAAATTCGCAATATTATAGCTTCTACAGCCCATTAACTAGGTAGAGAGCGTTTCGCGCGCTCCTGTACCTCAAACTTTAAACTCATTTATCTCGAACGACTTTTTTCGACCGGTGTTTTCAAAGCAAAGACCAAAAAAAACTATTCAACCGAATCGTCTGAAATTTTAAGATGTTCAAAACATCAATGGCTATTATTTCGTATTTTTTTTATTAAAAAACTGAAAATAAACCCGATTTTTATATGTCAAATTCAAAACCGCGCCAGTTTGACAAATTGTTTTTGTTTGCTTTTTGTATTCTAGTATGGGTTATAGCTGCAGTCATACTGATAAAATTTTTTTTTTTCTTTTTGTGTTTCAGATAAATAAAAGAGCCAGAATGGTCCTGGCCATCGTCCAGGTCCAATTTTTCAGGAGGGTCAACTTCAGCGCCTTTTTTAAATTTATTAAAATTGAAAAAACAATTTTTTTTCATATTTGTATGAAAACGAAGTTAAAAAAAAACCTAAACATCTAGTCGACCGGGACCCCTTAAATAACGCTGAAAAGAAGTACGCTTGCAGAAGAAAATCGTTTTTTTTTTTCCTTTCGGCGGAAAGATATTAAATATAAAAGGTGGTTAAGTTTCAAGGTCCGGTGTTGATTTTGAATAAAATACAATTTTTTTAGGAAATTATTATCATTTCCCTTTATTATTATAGTACCGGTATGGCTCAATTACGTATGGAACGAAATATCGGCCAAATGGCCGCCGCGGCCTCGGCGGCACACCTCCATCCGATGGTCCAAATTTTCGATGACGCTGAGGCATAATTGAGGTTCTATGCCGTTAATGTGCCGATTATCTCATCCTTCAGCTCTTGAATTATTCCTGGCTTATCGACGTACATCTTTTCTTTCAAATAACCCCAAAGAAATAAGTTCAACGGTGTCAAATGACATGATCTTGGTAGAGGTGGAGAACTATCGATGGCACTATCGTCACTATCGATGGTTTAGCACTATCGAGCTGTCATACTATCGATGGCGCTGCATTACCGATAGTGCCGATAGTTCATCGATAGTTTGGTTTCACATCACTGCAATACAATTTGCCGCATTTATTTGTGGCGTCGTTTGCACTTACACTATAAATATAAATTTTCTTTGTGAATTTTAAAGTGATTAAATTTAAAAGTTGATAAATTTCAAAGAAATGGATCGCTTCATTCAGAAAGGTAATTATCATGACGTATTTTTTAAGCCATTTTAACCAAATTTTTGTCAAATACAAGGTAAACGTCGCGGCTCTACTCCGGTTTGCGACTGCACTTCCTCAGACTCCGAAAAGGATGTTGTGTCCGAGAAACAAACACAAAAGATGAAAAATAAAATATCTGAAGTTTGGAAATATTTTAAGCGGTCCGACGACAAAAAATTTGCAAAGTGCCTAAACTGCGCAAAAGAATATAAAACAAGCGGAAACACTTCGAATTTGCGGGACCATTTAAAAAGATTTCATCCAGATTTAAAAGACCACGCACCGGATTCTAGCACAACAGCTACACTTGCTGATAACGACAACACAGCATCTACAAGCAGCAGTTGCAGGTCCAGTATGCGCTCTATGGACTCGTATTTGAAAAGATACATACAGTGTCATCGAGAATGAAGGCTTTATAAAGTACACGCAAGTCTTGGATCCAAGGTACAAGCTTCCAAGCCGAACGCAATTAAGAGATGTGCTGATGCATAATTTGTTTCGAGAAACTTCGGCCAAATTGTCCGCGATGTTGGAGAGTATTTCAAATATTGCCGTCACATGCGACTTGTGGACCTCAAGTGCAAATGTAAACTTTATAACCGTACCATGAAAACAGCATCGTTAGCCACACGCAAGTTAATTGACCCAACTAATCACTCGGCTCAAAATATTGCAAACACCTTGCGAGAAATACTAAACTTTTGGAATTTTACGAAAAAACTATTTGCATCGTTACAGACAATGCCAGTGCAATGCTAAAAGCGTGCGAATTATTAAATATACGGAATCTTCCATGCTTTGCTCATACCTTAAATTTGGTTGTCCAAGATGGACTCAAATTGGATAAAGACGAAGCATTTAAGGCTTTATTTACAAAATGTAAGGTGATTGTGAAATTTTTTAAGAAAAGTTCCATAGTAAATGAAAAATTCAAAATGGTTCAAGATAAATTTGCCTACACCTTTTTACAAGAAATGCCTACAAGGTGGAACAGTTTCTATTACATGATACAACGAATCCTGGCAACGCACGAAGCTATTGCAACGGTTCTACTGTCCACTAAGCATGCACCTCTTCCATTTACGGCAGAAGAAATAAATATTCTAAAAGATATTGAAAAAATATTGTCATTTTTCCATCAAATTAGTGAAAGAATTTGTGGCGGAACGTATGTGACAATTTCATTAATTATACCTTTGACATATGGCCTGTACCGAAAAATACTAAGTCTATCGCCACAATTGCAAACTCAGGAAGGAGAGACAATGAAAAATATATTATTGGAGTCCATTTCAAAACGGCTGTCTACGTACGAGGAACGAATTGTGACGAGAATAGCAACAATAATAGATCCGAGGTTTAAAAGAGATGGATTTCAGCAAATTGTGAATGCTGAGGAAGCAGAAAAACTTTTGGAAAATGAATTGGTGAATTGCACTAGTGAGGAAATCCCCATCAACGCCGATTTGGACCTCAGCACCAAGACGCAGGACTCCTTCCTTAATTTCTTAGATCATTGTGCCAACGATAAACGTGGAAATGCGCGCTCTAATGCCATAATCGTCAAGCGGCAGTATTTGGAGAGAGCTCTAGCTCCTCAAGATATGGATCCCCTATTATGGATTAAGGTGAAATTAAATAATTAATTATTGATAAACAACATCTAATTTTTAACATTAAATTTTATTACAGGTTAACCAGATGGACTTTCCATGTATTATTAAGTTAATTTCAAGATATTTGTGCATCCCCGCAACATCTGTCGAGTCCGAAAGGGCGTTTAGCAAGGCGGGACAAATTGTTTCTGACAGAAGAACGCGACTTAAGGAAGAGAACATAAACGTTCTTTTATTTTTAAATCAAAATATTTGGATTAAGTAATATTCTTAAATGAAACAATTTTTATATGTATATACATATGTACATGAAAATATGTATGAAAACTTAAAAAGGATTCCTAAGCAAATTATCTTGTTATTAACAAAAAATTAATAAAATAATCTAACAAAATATTAGATTTTTTTTAGCATCAAATCAAACAACTGTTGCACTGTTTTTTTTTGACTATCGATCCACCATCGATCCACTATCGATAGTACTATCGTCACTATCGATGGTTTCGAAAAAACTATCACCCGCTATCGATGGCGTCCACTATCGATATTTCTCCACCTCTAGATCTTGGCGGCCAATTGGCATCGCCGCGATGTGAGATTATTCGGCCTTCAAATTTTTCGCCCAAAAGAGCTATTGTTTCGTTAGCTGTGTGGCATTGGTTTTCCGGCAATCACTCTTGGATTATCATTCGCCCAAATGCGGCAATTCTGCTTATTGACGAATCCACTGAAGTGAAAATGTGCCTCACCACTGAAGATGAAGTGCGCGATATGCATTTTGATTTGAACGCTCGTTTTCATAATGAGCCTGAATAACTTTAACGCGTAGCTTGATTGTGTATCTTTCCATGATTCAAATTGAGTTAGTCTGAAATTGAATAATGTCAAATGAAATGCAGAAAAAAACTTAACGTTTAGGTGTGGTTCACATTCAACATCGGCCCTTGAAATTTAACCACCCTTTAGCAATTGCTCAAAGAACCAGCGGCTTCGGAATTAGAGAAAGAGCAAAGCCTCCTTTCCGTTTGAAAGATGAGGTGGAAAAGGACCTGGCTTCACTTGGTGTGTCCAATTGGCGACGGTTAGCTCAAGAAAGAAACGACTGGCGCACTTTGGCCCTTTGAAGTTAGAACCGAAATATGACTGGTATTACCGACCAGTCATGGAAATCCCCTCGACCAGTGCATGAATAAAGGGTCCAGTGGCTGAGTGTTTGACTTTTAGAGCCAAAAATTACCAACAAGCCAAGCGATAGCATAACAAATCTGGAATAAAAGTGCTTCCCATTGCGACCACGGCCTATTTGAGCTGTGCTCTTTCAACAAAAATTGATACTCAAAAATAACGCACGTTCTGCTAAAGTGAGCTCTAAATATTTTTAACATTTTAATGGACTGCAATTGGATGCAAACACATTCGACTATGCGTATGTATATGTGAATTCATGTGAATACGCCCGAGGTTATTTTCGTTGTCACTCATGTCAGCATTTGTTTTGTCTTTCCGTTGCATTAGTTCTCCTCAACACTCGCCAACAACAAATAAAGAAATATTTTCGCTCAAATGCATCAACAAATAAGTGCAGAAATTTATAAATCTTCACAACACAACATGGCTGCTATTTCTGCTGGATATTCTATTTCCAAACTTTCATGCAATAACAAACGCACACTAGCAAAACTATCAGAATACCCAATTGCTTTTGAAAGGAAAAGTTAAAATTGAAAAAACACCAGACATACTCGTATTGTGCTCTCATCGCTTGATTTCGGTATTCTATTTTATTCTCTTGCTTGATTTAAATTGAGTTCTGCATAATTTTTTGTTTAAAGCGATTTTGAATGTGAGGCAATATGTTAACGGAACAATGCAAATACTGTACATGTACTGTATATGTATGTGTACCGTGAGGCCAGCACATATTCTTCTTCTTTATTGGCACGATAACCGCTTAAGTGATTTTGGCCGAGTTGAACTCTCCTTTGGGCACTAGGCTCTAGCCAAACCTTTTTCGACTTTGGTCGTGAATTTAACATATTTCTATTATAGCGAACGACTTCAGCTTTCGGGTAGCTTCCTAAAATTTAATTTTTTATTGAGTTATGGATACAACCTTTTGAAAAGGATCCTCGAACAGAACGAAAAAACGCCAGACTCGACTGCACAACCGAAAGTTTTAAAAAAGGTGCCCAACGGAGGGCTAACAAAGCGCGCCCATAGCTTCTTTCTTGTGCTAAGCGGCGTTAGTTGGACACATCAAGTGAAGCCAAGAACATTATGTTAAGAAATTTTGGGAATTTTTCATTTGAAAAGCACGCGTTACCTTGTATGTATGTCTAAATTTTTGTTGCTGGAATCTTGGTACAACTGTCCTATTATATAGTGTCGCAGAGTTTGAGCGTGATCTGTCAATTAGCTTGTTTTTGGCATTTAATTATATCAGTCAACCGCAGGTGTGCTCTGCGATTTTCACTATGGATAAAAATATCGAACAAAGAATTTGTCTTAAATTTTGAGTCTTGAAGCAGATTTCGTGTGCCGAATCAATGAAAATGTTGCATAAAGCCTATGGC
>JAYXIM010033073.1:0-17817 GCA_037575425.1 Anastrepha fraterculus
TCCTTGCCCACCCTAGTGTTGAATTCGCTGAGCACGATTTTTATGGTATGTCGTGGCGGGGGCAGAGCTCTGTGGGCAAAGCACATGGAAAGGTTGGGCATCTCAGACAGTGTACTCTGCCCAGCTTGTGAAGAGGAGGTTGAGACGGCGGACCACTTCCTGTGTGTCTGCCCCGCCTTCGCTCGAATCAGGATTGAGGTCTTTGGCACTGATGTGTTAAGAAGCGACCATCTTGGCTCCTTGGCACCACAAGATCTACTCAGAACACCGAATTCGCGCTCCTTTACATGGCAGTAGTAGTAGACGTCGCAAGGTCGTATGTTTTTCTTGCCTTGCCCCGTCCATCGCATCTCTTGAATCGCAGTGATGTCAGCCTTTACTCTCACGAGGACATCAACCAGCCGGCAGAGGCACCTTTCCCACAAAGGGACCGGACATTCCAGGTGCATGATCTCAAATCGTATTCCGTAGTTCGTTTGTAGGGGTGGCCATCAGTTTAAGAAGTTCTCATCCGACGGTTTGCTCGTGTTTTCATTGGAGGATTTTTACTTGGCGGGTCCCAGCGCACAACCAGCAATCATGGGATGCTTCGCCTTATTACGTTGTCTCGCTCGGGTGTTCGACTACCCAGAGGATACTTGGGCTGATTCCAGAAGTTGTGAGCTTCTTGAGCCATATACAGAAGAATCGACATGGCCACTCTCAAGTGAATGGCGATCAGTAACTTTCCCCACTTGCGGTATAAAGAAACTGCAGCTAGAAAATATTTATAATTTAAGGTTTGTGTGAGCATTTTTAATATGATTTTTTTTTTTTGTAGTAATAAATAAATAATTGGCACTAACCCATGCACCTACGATTGTCACGGGCTTCGTTAAGGTCAAATGAATTTAGAAATTCTAGGAGAAGTGGTGGAACATTTGGCATACAGGGTTTGATTGAAAAGTAATGAGCTTTTCCGCGCGGAGCGTCTGCCAAGCGATCAACCGAATCGGCTGGTGGGGGAAAATGATCGCTGGGCCTTCCCCTTCTACTAGAAACCGGTCCCATGTTCGCTGGCAACAGCGGTGCAGTCGACATCGCTCCGCGCATGAAAGCTGTTTTAAAAGTGTGTTAGGATTTTGCAGTGGCGAAAATGCAGCGATCGTTGGAGCAACGTTACACGATCAAATGTTGCGTAAAGCTAAACAAAGGAGGCTTACGGGGACCAATCTCTGTGCAGTGCCCAGGTAAAACGGTGGCACAAGTCGTTCAAGGACGGCCGGGAGACCGTCGAAGACAAACTGCGATCTGGAAGGCCTTCGACGACGCAAACAGATGAAGATGTGAACCGGGTTCATGAATTTTTTAACATTGACCGTCGTGCTAGTCTATGTGAGATCAGTGAAGAGTTAAATTTAACTTATTACAATGTGCGGAAAATCGTGACCGGAAAACTTGAAATGCGCTAAGTGTGTGCCAAATTGGTTCCAAAGGTTTTGACTGATGAACAAAAGCAATTGCGTGTGCCTTCCTCTGCACCTCTGCATTGGCCAAGATGGGGGTTTCGGTGCGTCCCCACCCTCCCTACAGCCCAGACCTGTCCCCTCTGGACTTTTTCTTGTTCCCGCGCCTGAAAAGAAAGCTGAAGGGAGGCGTTTCGACTCCATCGAGGCGATCCAAAAAACTGTGACAGCCGAATTGAATGCGATTCCGGCGGATGAGTTTAAAAAATGTTTCATGCAGTGGAAGGACCGCTACCAGCGGTGTATTGACGCTCAAGGGTCCTATTTTGAAGAATATTAGTTGTATAAGCCAAAAGGTTTAATAAAACTGCTTAAAAAAATAACTTTACAGTACTTTTCAATCAAACCCTGTACATGTAAATATATAAATCATATAGTCCCAGCTAAGTACAAAGGGCAAAGATTTACCCACTAAGTATTCGAACGTCATAAATTTGAGTGCCCCCGAGTCAACAGCAAATAATTCAACAGCATTTCGCCCTAAATTGCACAATAATTGCACACCCATACAACACCAACTAAATTAATTACCAAAGTAATTCAACACCTGAATTTACATAATTTTTCATTATCATGCAAGGCCATAATTAATTCAAAATTTCACTTTGGTATCTACACTTCTGACTGCGGGCGCATAAAATGGCAAACTTTATGGACAATTGCAGAGCGAGCGAAATTTACAAATGCAACTCAAAACCTAATAAATTTCTTTACACATTCAAACAAGCAACAGCGCAAAGAAGGACACATGCGAGTATTAAAAAAAATATTAAAAATAAAATAAAATAAACAATTAAAATAAGAAAAACCTGTCTGCTGCCACTACTTATGGCTGCCCGCAAATTTTCGTTATCAGCGACTGCGAGGCCTTCATGCCATTAGCAGACACTTTAAAACCTTCTAAATTACCGACAAATGTACATACATACAGATGAGCAACAACCAAACATTATGGAGGGGCACCGGGCATGGCTGCAACATTGCATGTGTAGCAACAATTTTTGCGACGGTGTGGTGTGGTGGCGCAACTGTGTTGTGTCAACGAGGAATAAAATAAATGAAGGAGATAATTTGTGAAAGGTCTAAGCATGTGTGAGATGGTACTTATCTTGAATTATGTCAGCTTACGAGTGGCTCAGCCAGCAGGTAAGTGGACACAAGTGGCTTACGCGCATATGCGAATAAATGTGTGTATATGTGTGTGTGCGTATACGTGCATGAGCGGATACATTTTATATATTTAGTGCTACATTTGTCCAAAGAAATTTTAGTAAATTTTAAGCCTCAGCGCAGAGGATTGACTCAAGCCGGGAAGCAAACAAAAGACTTAAGCAACGAACCTGCTAAGCTGTGAAATTGTTGCTCGTGCACTTATTCCTATTTTTTATTAAACATTTGTATTTATATTTACACACATTTGTGTATATACTTGTGATCAAACGATTTTACGCATCATATCGTCAGTTGCGGTGTCATCGAAAATTGCTTAGTTTTCCGCTTTTTATGTTACTTTTACCCCTTTTATGCATTTTTTCCCCTGCCGTGGGCCTATAATAGCAAATGCATGTCCATTGCGTGCTTATCGCTACTGCAATGCGTTACAGTTTTGCATTTTCATTGCAAAATCACCAATTCCATGCCACATTTACACTTTGCTTAATGGCTCATCACGCGACCCAGGCTGATGTTAAGCGACGTACGGCAACCGAACGCAATGGCGTTGCATCAACATAAAATGTGGAAGGTAAATGCGTGCACCAACACTCTTATCACTTCAATGGATGCAGAAATGTTCTTACACGAAGTTAAGTATGCCTTTGCGTGCTATAATTTAACAGGCATGTCTGAGGAGTGCACTTATCTAGGCAAGTAAATATTTAGATGCGAATGTAGATTGATTTTAAATGAATGAAATCGGTATGGAATTAAATAAATTAAAGTTAGTCTGCGCAATATTTGATTCTATGCACTTACACTTTTTTCTTCATCTTTATCGTTAGTGCCATTAATTAGAAACTTTTTTATTTTACTTACTTCTTTAGTCAAGTTCAACAAAGCTCTGTGCCAACTGACTCTATTAAGAAGCCAATACTATTTGGAAGAGTAGAAAACTATTTTCAAAAGTGAACTATTTTCATTGTAAACATATTAGTATAAGCTTATTATCAAGACTAAATATGTATAAGTGAACACTTGTCTTGAAAACACTGTCTAGTTCATACACAAACGCTGGTAAGTACCAGGTATGAAATGAGACTTTTTTTCAATTTCAAACGTTTATTAAACAAAAATGGTTACAAATTTAGTCTTCAAAATAATAGCCATCGCTAGCGACACATTTTTCCCATCTCTCTGGCAATTTATGGATGCCGCGCCAAAACAATTGGCCGTCTTTGGCCCCAAACCAATCATCGAGCAATTTTTTTGCTTCTTCGTGAGAACTGAAGCGCTGCTCGTTAAGTGCGTGGCCCATCGTTGCAAACAAATGATAATCGGAAGGCGCCAAGTCTGGTGAGTAAGCCGCATGCACCAGCGCACATAGGGGTATTTGAACAATCTAAGGGGCCAAAAGTATTTTTTGGGTTTAACGTGTGCTAATGGATGTTTCTGAATAAAACCAACTAAAATAGTGAACTTAAAACATTTATTGAATGAAATATAATATGAGAATGAAGAAAGACTTACAAGATCAAACATAAAAATATATAAACAATTAAAAAAAGCATCCAATCAAATGGTATCGCTACATGAAGAAAATTCTAGGTTTGTATCGGCAGGCATGAGCATTTCCAATGTTTCTGGCAGAAATGATTGGGACTTTCTTCTTTTTATTTGCCTCCTAGAGCTCATTAAGGGGTCCGAACTTAAAAGGAGGCGGTTAAAAATATCCCTGTTGCAATTTTCTCTAGTAAATTTTCGGGTAAAATCTAGCCGGTAAGAGCGGAAATGCTTATTTCGGGCTTCTGCAGCCTCTTCAGAGAGCTGGCCAATTGGTAACAAAGCACTCTTTATTATAACAGCTCCATGAATAAGTATTTTGTGCATTGTGGGTGTCATGGGATGCCACGGATAAAGATCCACATATAATCGAGCAGTTTCTGTTGCATAAATATCATAATCAGTCTATATATTAATTCGTAGCTGATGCCTGTTATATCGGATGCTAATTGAGGATTGTCGAAAAATCTTCGGCTTGTGTTACCGTCATGGGTATTACCGAAATTCGCCTTTGGCATATCTATTAACAATCCCGTTTCTTGGCGAAACCTGTCCTGGAGCTCTTGTTTTCTCTCTTTCTCGAGGCTTTTTTCAGTTTGTGTTTTTCTTGCTCTACATTTTTTTACTGGCAATTTATAAGCCAAATTATCCTGGCATATAGTACCGAAAGGCCGAATTGAATAGCCTCGAAATTAACATCTATTGTTTTATCCACATTGTTGAAATCCTTTGAGGTTGTGCCGCAAATGTAGCAACGACTGGTTGATGTGGTTCCTGTAGCAGCATTACAGACCTTTCCGCCAACCATTGTCATTATAAATTCGTGTTTCACTGAATAATGTTTGCCACTCAAGTCAAATTCTGTTGCAACCAGACTGTTTATCTGATTATTGACGTGATTAATTTCTTGCTCCGTTACATCAGTAGTCTCTTTGATAAATTTAAATCTTATAGGCCGATAAAATCGAGGAGAAGATGGTGTTGGATTTCCCCATATAGTCTTTTCCATGTTTTGGCCGCATACTAATTTTACAGGAACAAAGCAGCTTTGAAAAATGTTCGTATATGAATCCGTATCATTTTAAATCTTTTGTTTGAACTGGGTCTGTTGGTACCTCTTACAGGTAGTCCGATAATCGTCTAACGGTAAGGTCGACCAAAGGTTGCAATTCGGCTTCCGCACCTGTACTATTTACAGAGCAAGATTCTGGTGGCGGATAACACTTATTTTTTCTTTTTGTAAAAGATCTGTTAGATCTGCATCGATGAACATTTGCATTGCTTCCTGGACAGATAAGGGGCAAATTTTATCTTTTGATGACTTTGTTCGATAATAGGCCTTTTTATATTTGGTTGCGCAAGTTGGCGAAGTAATGATTTCTTTTAGCACATTCGAAGCATCTCGTTTTCCTGACTTTCTTAATTCTACTTGCGCAGCATGCACGATAAGGTTTTGATCAAAATTAGAGCGCATTTTCACAGTTTTTCTTCTTTTACTTCTTTCGCTCAGATCTCCAAAAGATTTACTCGGTCATCCTGTTCGATTTGAAGGACTGTCAGCAACAACGGGAAAGGCGAAGGTTCCGTTCAGCCAAGATTCATTACTTTTTAGGAATACCGCTTCTTTATAATGAGCTTTAGTCCATCGATTTTTAAATTCTGATTTGAAATGTGCAAAATTGCTTTTAAACGTCTCAATTTGATTGTCAGAGAATCCTTTAATAGACATAAACTGATCTTTCAAGAAATTTAGCCTTGCCTCTATGTTGGGTAAATTTTCATTGTTCATGAGGTCAAACAAGTATTTTCTAGTCACAATCCTCATTCCCGATGTTCCCATTGAATCTACAGCAAATAAATATTTCGCTTAATCCCTTGTAATGGAAAAGACCTTTTTCATAAAATTTTACCAACAACATTCAAAGTACCAAAATACCGTTTATCCGGACTTATCCGGATCAAATTCTTTGATGAATTGTCAAAACAAGGTACATACTAAACAATTACAATCGAATTTTAACCGGATCTATCTCGATAGTATTACTTATTGACTAACAAATATTATTTTAAGAAAAAAAAAGTAGTTTGAGAAGGTGGGTACTTATAGGGTTGAAAAGTTAACTTTAATACTTGAAAATTATAAAGATTCTAAGTGATTTCATTTATTACTAACCTGATGCTTCAGAATCCATAACTCTTTACTCCACTGTTGAACACAAAAACATAAAATTTCACTTTTAAAGTTTGGGTTTTGCAAGAGTGCCGAGAACAGATAACGTACACGAGGTGATACGATCGAATACCGACTGCCGTTATCGTATGTCAAATGCTTATAGGGTGCGCGGGAGGGGCTGGCTTTTGTCCTCGGAAGGGTCAGGTACCTCAGGAAGTCATTTTTGTAAATGTATTTATTGTTTTGTTAAATGGACTTTTGACCCCGTAGATCTTTCAAATACCTGTATGTGCAGCGGTTCCCAATCGTACGTCTCCACCAATTCCCGGGCCGCAATTGTTCCATGTGGCGGTGCATTGTCATCAAGAAAAATTACTCCGTCAACTGTTTCACCAGGTTTTAATAGCTTGTACAAAATCATACCACGCTGATCGCTGAAAACACACCGCATTGCCTTGCGGCCGAAGCGATTTGGTTTCGTCGTTGTTTTTGGCTTGTGGCCGGGAGGACCATACGATCGTTTACGCTTGCGATTGGAGAAATACACCCATTTTTCATCACCCATAGTGAGTCGATGCCAAAAAGACTTCATTTTGAACCTTATCCTTATCGCCGAAAAAAGAAAGTTAAGAAAAAAGTGGCAACGAACACGACAACCATCGCTAAAAACTTTGTTAAATAAAATGACTCAACATTTAAGAGAAGAAATTAATAAAATAAAAAATGTATCCTTCAATCACTATATACAGGAACTAACAGCGGAAAAAAGTACTGACTACTCCCTATGGAAATCTACAAAATACCAGAAAAGACCAACTCTACAAAACCCTCCAATTAACAAACCCAATGGCTTGTGGGCTAAGAGCGATATTGAAAAAACGGTAGTCTTTGCTGATCACTTAGAAAAAACATTTAAGCCTCATGAAGCACATCATGCACCATTGCTTACAGATATTCATCAAGCTGAAAACCAGTTCTGTTTGTCTGCGCCTGCAGAGATAAAGCGTGAAATAAATCTCCTGAAATCTAAAAAAGAAACCTTAAATAATATTCCTCAAAAAACATTGATTAAGCTAACAAAAATTATAAGTGCATGCCTTAAGCTAAAATATGTGCCAACGTACTGGAAAATTTCAGAGGTAATAATGATACTAAAACCTGGCAAAAGTCCTCACGAAGTGTCATCATACCGTCCGATTTCCTTGCTACCTATAATGTCCAAACTACTCGAAAAAATAATTCTGCAGCGGTTAAAGCCTTTGATTGAAAACAAACGCCTTATTCCTACGCACCAGTTCGGATTTCGAGCAAAGCACTCAACAATCGAACAAGTGCATAGGATCACAAATGTGATAGAAGAAGCAATCGAAAAGAAAAAAGTGGCATGACGGACTACTCCATAAAATTAAAATCTTGCTTCCTAGGGAGTTTTCGGACCTATTTACTTCGTATCTAAATAACAGATATTTCAGGATCAAGTGCGATAGCTCTTATTCAAGCCCAAAGCGAATTAAAGCCGGGGTTCCACAAGTCAGTATCCTTGGCCCTATACTTTACGTGCTTTTCATATCTGACCTACCGGTCTCTGAAACTAGCACTATAGCTCCCTTTGCTGACGATACGTGCATTTTAGCAATTGGAGACGATGAGACACAGTCCTCTCGCCAACTTCAGGAAGATGTTAACAAAATCACCGAATGGACTACAAAGTGGCGTATAAAACTTAATGAAGCCAAGTCACTTCATGTGGATTTTACAAACAAACAAATTCAATATCATCCTGTATATATTTCTGGCACGAAAATTCCTTACTCCAATACGGCGAAGTACTTAGGGATGACGCTTAATGCCAAACTATGCTGGAAAGAGTACGTTAAAATAAAACACGTGGATTTAAACCTCAAAATGCAAAAATTAAACTAGCTTACTGGAAGAAGATCTCCTCTTCCCATACAAAACAAAGTTTTAATTTATAAACAAGTATTTAAACCTGTGTGGACTTATGGTATACAGCTATGGGGCTGTGCCAAACAAACTCATATCGAAAAAATACAACGATTTCAAAACAAGTTTCTAAAGAACGCAGTAAACGCACCATGGTATGTGAGGAACACTGATTTACATCGTGACCTAAAGATGTCATTAGTATCAGAAGTTGTCAAACATTACGCTGTAGCTCATGCCGAAGGCTCGGCGACTTGCCAATTTTGATGACCAATGCCGGAGACTTAAACGAAAAAAACCAAATGATCTTGTTCTAGAAATTTTGATGACTGACAAATATATGTAAATTTCTGTCAGCTGTCTTCCAGTTATATAATATATGTATTTCCTGTAAATACTGTCGAATTTAATAAAATAATATTACTTGATAGTTGTGAACTAGGTGTAATAGAATGAAATGTATTTAAATATTTATAACGTTTCAATAAAAATAAAAAAATAAAAAAAAAATTTTGAACCGGGAGAGCAGCATTGCACAAGTGGTTTCACGATGTCCGCAAATCGTAGTTTGAAGGTACGAAATTCGACATTTTAAAGAGCGACAAAAATGCATCGTTGTATGGAACGTAACAAACAATGAACTGAATAGTGTTGACAGATGACAGACGAAAAAACAAGACATTTGGAAAGGTCTAAAAATACTCCTAGCGACATCTATGGACTAATAGCTGAAAGTCTCACTTCATAGGTATACAACTGGTATAAGTAAAGCTTTGATGTTATCTAAGATAGACTTCGGATTAGCTATTCACGGGCATTGCGCATACACCCATCTGAAACGCGAAAGCTGGTCTACCTACCCTTGTGGAAAGGGCATCAAATAACACGCTGATGTGTATCCCTAGAGTTTTATATTGCAGAAACAAGCTTTTGTTTGAATGCGTTTCTTCATGTCAACACAAGACAAGAAAAAATGGCCAAAAATCAACGATTTTTGAGAAATTTCAAATCAAGCCAAAGAACTGAACAAGCTTATATTGTATCACCTATTCTCGTACAAAAACCGTCTCATCCAGAATGGGTCGTATTAAGCTATTTAGTCATAAATACTTTACTGCATCATCAAAAAAATATTCCAGCAATTATATCTTGAAACTGTTTCTCCTTTGAAATCAGACTGGGGCCTGTTATTTACTGACGGATCTAAAACCGATAACTGTACTTCATGTGCGGTAACAAACGAAATAGGTTTCCCTATAACCGTTGGAGTTTTACCAAGTTACTGCTCAAGTTACAGTCGAAGCTGCTGAGCTACTTGAAGCGGTACACTTCGCTTCCCATCAAAGAACCATCAATATATAATATGCAGTGACAGCAAATCAACAATCGAGGCTATTCTGAACCCAGCTAATAACTCTGCAGTAATCACAAAAATGCGCAACATGCTCACACAACAAAAAGGTTCAATAAAACTTATGTAGGTTGCGGGTCAAAGTGGCATCAAAGATAGCCGATAGTAGAGCTAAGGAGGCAACCAAAGAGCCCTTGTACATGTTCAAATACACTCTTCCAGAAGATATAAAAAAACTGGTAAGACGTACCAATTATGAAAGTTCCCTGAACAAATGGAACCAGTACCAACATCACTACAAATCCTTCAATATCTCGAGATCGAAAAACCAATACCCACCAAATTCATCATGCCGGAATATTAAGGGGGAAACCGGTTAAGATCGATAAAAAAATCGATTTTTTTATTGCATAAATCGTTAGCATAACTACTCAAGAATATGTGGTAAAAATTTTAAAGCGAAATTCGCATTATTCCCGATTCTTTGAGCACTTAAGTGACTGCCCGTCGGTTCCGCACCGTAGCGCGCGTTAGTTAGAACGACGGGATTTTTCGGGATTTTTTCTTTATTCAATTCTAATCTATATGAACCTAATTCTGGGACTACATTATTATATAAAATATGGTTTTTCAAGCAAAATAGATGAAAAAATATGGTATAAAAAACTACTACCTCCTCTTCATTTGCTGGGCAGAGTGCACTGTCTGAAATGCCTACCTTTTCACAGCTTCGCCCACAGAAAGTGGCCCGTCATCAGTCCAAACAGCTGACTGCAGTCTCTTCTGCTTAATAACAGGAGGATTTGTGACAGTTGGTCGGACATGACAGTTAACATCAGTTTTGTTCATCTGCAGCCCTTTCTCAGCCTGTCGAGCTCGTTTGTGGGTTAAAGTAACCTGTTTGTTAACCATGGGTTTGATGGCTGCAGAAGGCACAAGAAGTGGCAGAACGGGCTCCGGGCCAAAAAAGTTAGGCACAGAACCCATTCTGCCTAAAGAGTCAGAGATCTCGTTACCCACGATACCCACGTGTCCCGGGACCCATGTTAGGATCAAAATATTATGACTACCGGCAGAGTCCAGCCTGGATTTACGGGACTCGACTACCCTTGAAGTGGTTGGGGGGCTGTCTAAGGCCATGAGCGCAGCTGGCTGTCGCTGTAGACACATATAGATCTGCCTCTCCATCTGTTTTCCTAATGTTTGACTTGGACCACTTTCAAAATTAAGTTGAGCAACAGAAAAGAAAAAAATATTCTGCATGCAAAAGCACTACAATCCAACTGATAAATGATAAAAAAATAGTTAAAGTTATTTTGTTTTTTTTTTGTTTTGGTCTGAGTGACACTGCAACACTTGCTGGGTGCTAACTGGTACACCTATTAAAGAAATTTAATAAACTTCTACTAAAGTTGCATAAAATTCCACCGAACTCAAGTAATTCTTTCATATCTCTTCGATCATACATACATACATACACACATACATCTTCCATATACACTCATAAACTTATAAGTATTTGCATACGAGATGCTTGCCTGCCTGCGTTTCTTCCTCCCCGCGCGCAAAACAATGAAGGTGCAGTAATTAAAAACAACACCAATACTTCTTTGGAATGGCGCATGCGCTGCTGGAAACATCGTTGCGTCACTTATGTGAGTTCTCGGCACGACTGTGCGACTGGTCCCCCTGGCTGTGTGGGAATAAATTAAGCTACAAGAATGAATAAAAGACAAATGAAGTAAAATAAAAACGAAAGTATAGTAAACATCAACAGCGAATTTTTAAAATCTAACCTGAATAAAAAATGTTAATTTTACTTGTTAAACTCATTAAAAACCACAGGCAAAAAAAACGAAAAAAAAACAAACAGAAATAAGAAATGACAGCAAGTGAGAGAATGTGGTCTATGAGGAAGGGAAGACAAATTTAATAGCCTTCACACACAGTGGCTGCTTTTATTTTAATTAAGTAAGATGTGACAGAAGAAGTTTTTCTGTTTTTTAATTTTTTCATTGCCTATTGCTCGAAATGATGCTCGAGGCTTAAGTCAGTTTTAGGTCCTTTTATCGAAACTATCATCGCTCAGCGTAAATGCCCACAAAGGGCTGCCCTAATTTAATTTTAATCTAAGAACAATAAAACTCTATGAAAATAGGAGTGATCGAGCAAAATGCCATTTTAATATCCATTGAATTTAAATTAAAATCTTGAAAACTATTAAACGAAAATTAGAGATCTGAAACTAGGCGAAGGCACTAATGGGACTTGCGATGAATTTTGGGTATTAGAAAGGCATCCAAAGCTTTCAATATTTTTGTTAGTTTTTAATTTATATTCTTCACTAAAATTTACAATTTGGTGTGAATAACAAACGCTATTAATTGGCATTAGGTTGGGTTAGGTTTGGCAGCCGCATCGCACATAGAGACAGCGATGCCACTTAGACCACGAGATGGGTGCGTTGTGAGCCGCAGGGGCTGGGCTACAGTAATTGGCCTTCCTCTTCTTTTATTCAAATAGAGCGCAACCGTGAAAGGTTGAAAAAATTCCAATGTAGTTGAGGGAGTAAAAATTCCTGACCAAGAATTTGTGTCAATAATTGCGAATGCAAAAAGAAGTGGTGCAAGCAATGAAATACCCAAAACCTGCCATGCCGGATTTTTTGAAAAAAAGACTAGAAAAAACTAGTGCAATTTGAGACACGAGTATTCCATTGCGGCAGCTGCTTTTAGTTATTTATTTTTTTACATAAATATTTTTGATTATTACTAACATCTTCAAAAATGTGTTCTTTTTTAATATAACTTTTTTTGAATACAGAAACAAAGAAACACAGTTCTTACCAGCTATTTGGATAGGTGCTTTAGCTATCAGGCCTCAAACTTTCTCTGCGTGTGTCTGCTGAGCACGAAAATGTATGAAGATATACCTTGCCTGCAGATATAGAATCTTAAATTTGGTATAAAAAAATTCAGTATTTTATATATCAAAGTGTAGCCATTTCTCCGCACATGCCTGTGACCTGAGAATTGAAAAAGTTAGTTAGTATTACCCACATATTTTTATAACTAAAGTATGAATAGAACAAAAAACTTTGTTTAGTCAAAACAATAACGGATCGTAGGTCCTTATTAGGTCAAAACACATGGCTGATACTTTTAAACACAGTTCGGTTCACTTGAATAGAGAGGCACTCAGTTAGCCTACATTATTTGCGCATTAAAGTGGTGAAAAGGAATCGTTTTTCTAAGCATTCATTGTGTTTGGACTTCAAAGGACTCATAACCACTTCTTAATCCTAATAAACTTCTTAATTCTGATAAAATGGGAAAATAAGCAGAGACAACAGATCGCGCAAATGGACAAATCGATATCTTGACCTCAGAAGGACTTATAAATCCCCAAATTGGCAAAAAGATTGGTCGAAGCTCAAATGGTGTGAATCTTTACGTGAAACAAAGTGCCCTCTATGGAGACTTTACTGCGATGGCTTTAACACTGAAGGAAACTCGAAAAATCCCTTAGGTTTGAATCAAATTCCGCCCATCCAACAGAAAAAATTTAAGAAATGCAAATGTTGTAGACAACTTATCCGCTGTTCGAAAGGTATTCTAAGCACACAACATCTGAAGCATAAAAAATTACAAAAAAACCACCTTTGAATAAATTTCGCAAAGAGCCCCACCTCGATTTTGCTTGGGTCCACATGGCTGGATATAGAAAAAAGGAGTATTTAGTAAAGAAAATAATTTTATTTATAAAAAGGTTTATGAAAATGGACAACAAATTTAAAACAAAAATGCTTTAATTTGAATCATAAAAAGGCTTCGTCTGACATTTCATTAGGAACAGTCAGAGGCCCGAAAAAATAATGACTTTTAATATTTTGTTTTTTGCTAGTCACTTGCTTTATTTTACAAAAATAAAAACACAGCATTAATGCATCAAGTTTCGACTTGACTTTAACAAAATTTCAAAAAAAAAATTAATACTTGTAAAAGTTATCGCTGTTTGTGTGGAGCCCGTTTCTCCAGAAGTCCCTTGCGGTGATCATCACAAGTCCGCGGAGATTAATCTGAAATCAATCGGTCAAGAGAAATTAGTTTTATTAATAATATAGATAATCTTGTGCCTTCTTCAAGCTTTTTTTTCAAAATTAACAATATGGCGGCCGCAGGAAATATTTTTCAGATTTTAGAGGAAAAAACCGACAATTAATTGTTTAAAAAAAATCGAAATTTTTGAAAACAAAAAAAATCCTTTGATCATCCACGAGTTTTTTATGTTTTTCAAAGCAGTATAAATTTTATTGAAATCTACCAAGAATTTTTTAAGTTACAGTGATCACCAGTTCAAAAGACATAGTTTTGAGAAAATCGCATTTAAAGTTTTGCTATCTGCTCCGAAGTGCCCGAGCGCTCCTTATTAATTCTTGAGTAACTCGAAAAGTATTTATCGGATTCACTTCAAATTTTCACACAATATTTTTAAGATATTATACCTTAAGAAAGTGCAAAAAAAAATATTTTTTTGAAAATTCTGACCACCCCTAACACCTGGGCTATCTGGGGCATTTAGCATAAGTCCATTCATCAACGTATTAACGAAGTAACTAATAAAAAAGGTAAGATCACAAGCTATTAGGTTTTAAATAACAAATGGTAAAAAAAAATTCCTACAGTTATTATTTTTTCTTATTGATCAGTGCGTCTATTCAAGTGAACCAATAAATCAAGCACAATATTGCAACTGCAACAGTTTTATATATATATAATTGGCGCATGCACCCCTTTTTGGGTATTTGGCCGAGTTCCTCCTCCTATTTGTGGTGTGCGTCTTGATGTTGTTCCACAAATGGAGGCACCTACAGTTTCAAGCCGACTCTGAACGGCAGATATTTTTATGAGGCGCTTTTTCATGGCAGAAATACACTCGGAGGTTTGCCATTGTCTGCCGAGGGGCGACCGCTATCAGAAAAATGTTTTTCTTAATTTTGATATTTCACCGAGATTCGAACCTACTTTCTCTCTGAATTCCGAATGGTAGTCACGCTCCAACCCATTCGGCTACGGCGGCCGCAACTGCTACAGTTTTACTGCTTCGAAATACCGTTAGATGGAATAATATTTTGATGCATGTCTACAGTCTAGATACTAGATTACTAGATCTAATACGGTTGCTTTAATAACCATTTTCTTCCATAAAAATTGTTCCCTCTAATCAACTGAATCGGACTGTAAATAAGTTTGACTGCTTTCATGAATCTAATTGTGCCATTAATTATTTCATTAGTCTATACTATGGATAATTGATTGATTATATGAGAAATTACTATGGTCTTATTGTTATCGGTTATGATGGCAATCGTAGGTTTCAAACTCTAACTAAAATATATATTTGACCTAAAATAGAATATTTCTAAAATATTTCTGTATTTTAGTTGCCTTTCTCAGTTCCAAAGTGAAGTCTTCCTTTGATTCTAATTGTTATGAGTACTTTGAAGTCCAAAACAACGTACAATCCAAACCTTGTGGAACTGAAACTCTGAATAGTATTTTGTTACTGCATCTTTTCACACCGTTTTCGCATAACCAGGAACCGGGAGATTCCGAAAATCTCGATGAACGTTTTTTCACTGTTTTCGTAAGAACTAAAATTTCTTATGCTCGTCATAAATTGAATTTAAGCGCTGGAAATTTTAGTTTCAAATTGACTATTTTTAGACATAGACTTCCGGGCTCAAGTAATAAAAAACTATCACAATGACCGGTATAGCAGTCTGAACCCGAAAATGTTTTATTTAAATGAAATTGTTTTTAATAAAGAAAGGATTATTGCCGATTATACAGAGAGCTAAACAGATATAAATATAAAATATTGGGAAAATTTACGTCTTAAATGCTTCCACTTATCGGCCCGGTTTCTGTACTATGCACCAACACACTAAATAGCTCGATATCCTAAATATGAAATTTTCGTCTCACGCCACTTGTACGAGTACCTTCGAGACGAATTATTGAGTATCTTACATAATTAGGCAGGTGCCAAAAATCTAACTAAGAAAAGCCTTTTATTACTAAAAAATATGCTTAGCAAAATATACAAATTTTTTTTTATTTAATTGTTTACGTCTATGGTTATAGGAACCTTACAGACTAGATACATATATTTACTTATATTTATTTCAAACCTTGAAGAGGAATAATAACATTACTCTAAATTTAGATCAATCTCAAAATTAGGAAAAACATAAAATACCTGAGCTCTGAAATACTCGTGATGTGGCGTAAAAAACTACTAACGTAAATATTTAACTAAAGACGGTTTTGACTTCGTGAAATCAGAATCTAACGCACTGAAGACTAAATTTAGTTTAGGCCTATTCTTTTCGCAAACGTTAGCAAGTGGCGAATAGATGAAGCAACTGGTATAATTAAACATATCTTGGCAACGCTGGAACAGAGCTGCTAAAATTACATTTGTTTGTGAAAATAGGGAATTATACAAGGATTATTAAGTAAAACCTACACTCGTTAGCGACGAACCTTGCTCGATAACTTTGTTGTTGCTTTCAAATACAAATTTTTCGACAAGTGAACCTGCAATGAAAACTTGGAACGAATTGAAGTTTCATCAAGATATGCACGATTCAACTATCTAACATCTGGTCAATTTAGATGGCTCAAGTCCCTTTCGTCTATGCACAAGTAAATGAATATCTGATCATAATTTCCGTGTTACAACGGTCCGTTCTAAGTAAATGCGTTATACTAACAATCACTCGAAAAAACCTAATGGTTTAAAATTTCGGCTTCCGCATTGCTTCTAAAACTTAAATTTTTTTAAATCGGACGTCACTTTGCAGATATTATCAAGTATTTATCCAGTTATGGTTGGATCTGAAATGGTTAAGTTAAATTTTTGGAAAATTGTGATATTCTGGTTTTAATAGGCCTCGTAATTGGAATCAACTACCCCAGACGCATACAGCAGACGTAATTAAATCCCCAGATCAGGAACATTTTTTTTGTTGTTTTTTTGCTTCGGCTGTTTAACTACTTTCCGCCGAAAACATTAGACGACACAGAGTTCTATCGAGAAATTCATCAAAAATCCAACAGTTTTGAAGCCCTTAGTCCGAATCGCCGATGTATAATCCATGAATATTTGCTACATTATCTCTTTCAGAGTAAGCAGCTTGTCGTCTTGATTGATGGTGATCCAGCTCACGACACGTTTGGCGACATAAGCTCGAACCAGGTTGGCGCGTACACTTCTGTTAGGTATTTGACCGAGCTCTTTCTCCTATTTTGTGACGTGCGTCTTGATGCTGTTCCAGAAATGGAGGGACCTACAGTTTCAAACCGGACCTAAACAGCAAATGTTTTCTTGAGGAACTTTTTTCTGGCAGAAATACACCCGGAGGTTTGTCATTGCCTGCCGAGAGGCGACCGCTATTAGAAAAAACTTATGCGATCATTTTGCTGTTTCATGCAAGATTCGAACCCACGCACTCCCGAATGGTAATCGCGCAACAACCCATTTGTCTACGGCGGAATAATGTCATTACATCTAAGGTTATTTCAAAAATTCTTCGGACTATTTTCGATTGAAATTCCATACAGTACCTCTGATCTCTAAAACTCCACTATTTACTTTTCCATGTAGATATCTTGAGCTCGGTTTAAATATGGGACTCTTATCTTCTTAACGAATTACCTATGTTCAATTACTGGTGAGTAAAGTCGAAAGAGATCGAACCAACTCTTAAGGACAAACTGCGAATGTTCACGGGTATTCTCACAGGTCATTACAGATTGCGCAACCATCTGCATAGGCCGCGGATACGGTCCACTGACTGCTGTTGCTTTAGTGGCCAATCCCCAGAAACTCCAACACATCCTCTTCTCGATTGAGATGCTGCAGCGAGAAGAAGGATTAGGTATCTCGACCAAATGGGTACGTAAGCAAGCCATATACGCTCAGCCCAACCCAGCTTCATCTTAACTTAACTAAGGATAGTGGGTGTGGAAGAGATGCTGTGATTAGTAGAAGACACAAAGGACCGTGAGGCCTGAAGTGCATACCTAATTTTACTCCAGCCATTCAATTATGTGCAATAT
>JAYXIM010033083.1:0-17733 GCA_037575425.1 Anastrepha fraterculus
TTATATATATTACCTGTCGTCGTCGTCGTCAAAATGTTTTATTATTTTTACCGTGCATAGTGCAAATTTTTCATATATATAGAGGAAAATTTTTAAAAATGTTAAATGTTTTCAAATAGTGACGACGACAACACATCTAGTGTGTGCTCTTATAATTATTCAGGTAATATATATATAATATTGAAAAAATAATAATATTATTTTAATATTAGATGAAGATGGGTCCGAAAAAAGTGACAATTCGCGAACCAGTAATGTTGGACGATGTATCACCAGCAATGTCGGAAAACGAAGACACTCCATTTCTGAATCGGCAGGAGGTTATTTTAAGCGATTCAGAGAATGTTCTTCAGATTCCGAACACTCAAGCAGTAGAGGAAGCGATTATCAAAGAGAAGAAGAAAAAGAGGAAGATAGTCGAAGAAGCCCAGAATCCTATCGAGAAGAAGAAGAAGAAAATCGATGTGGATCAGGAAATGAGGAATGCGACAATATTACAGGACAACAATTCAACACATATTTCTCTCCTATCACTAGTATTGATTCTGTGGACGAAGGAATTTCTCCTCCATTCGATTATGACATTGACTTTGTCTCCCTTTCCTCTTTTTTGATGCCTGGTATTTTGTTTAATTGATTGGTCACAGATACCAATAATTTCATTACCAATTGATAATTGGGATCCATTGGCGACTGAGTTAGAAATGTGGAACGATAGTTCGCTTCCTTCCACCATTCCGTCTTGGGCTTCTTGCAGATCTTTGAAAAATCGTAGACATCTAGCTTCACTACTTGGAAACCACGTTCGCCTGGCGATGTTATAGTACAAGTACTGCCTGGATTCCGTCTGCAGATAGATTGACAAATTGACCCAGTGCTGTATCGTGAATTTCCAACTTGGAATAACTCGTCTAGCGAATCTTCTATCGACTTTGGAATTGATGCATTGGTTGAAGGCACATCTGCAGGAATTATTGGAGTAGGTGCAGTCGTGGATGACGTGAACATGGTTGCCGTGGTGCGCGATGATGAGGATGGCTCCTGTAAATTTTCCGCATATTTGAGCGTGATCCAATTGGATGTTTCCACAGTTACGTTGGCATCCAAAAACATCGTGGACCACTCGCTGTTTAAGAGAATTGTTACCAAACTCTTCAATGAACACCTGCTTAATTCTTTCTTTTGGGCAATTAAGTGTTTCTGGGCATAAAGAAGGGAGTCCGTCAACGTAAGTAGAAGCCTCTTCGCTTCGTACTGTTTCTCCTTCAAGGAGAGAGACATCAAAATCTCTAATGTCATAATCGAATGGAGGAGAAATTCCTTCGTCCACAGAATCAATACTAGTGATAGGAGAGAAATATGTGTTGAATTGTTGTCCTGTAATATTGTCGCATTCCTCATTTCCTGATCCACATCGATTTTCTTCTTCTTCTTCTCGATAGGATTCTGGGCTTCTTCGACTATCTTCCTCTTTTTCTTCTTCTCTTTGATAATCGCTTCCTCTACTGCTTGAGTGTTCGGAATCTGAAGAACATTCTCTGAATCGCTTAAAATAACCTCCTGCCGATTCAGAAATGGAGTGCCTTCGTTTTCCGACATTGCTGGTGATACATCGTCCAACATTACTGGTTCGCGAATTGTCACTTTTTTCGGACCCATCTTCATCTAATATTAAAATAATATTATTATTTTTTCAATATTATATATATATTACCTGAATATAAAGTCCCTACCGCGTCTCGTTTATAAGAAAATTAGAGTTAAAAACAACCTTAATCACGTTTTTACGATTTTTACCTCTGATTTTCGCAAAACTCTGACGTGGTAGACACTTTTGGCCCCCAGAAACGTGTTCAGCGCACAAAAATACATTGGCAGCCAGTTGCATATTGAAAAATAAATTATAATTTTGTATTCCTGTGTAATTGTTAAATTTAGTCTACGACACTTCTACACACACACATTTAAAAGTATATGAATTTGTTTGCCAGTACGTATACTTCATTTACAACACTGCCCTCGCTACAGTATTGCATTTAACCAGACTTAACTAGCATTCTCAGAACTAATCTAATAAGGCACAAAAGCGCGTTTAATTGGCATCACTTTTTCAAATTTTACTCTACCGCAAAGGGCAATTACGAGCACGAACACTAGTCGTTATTGAAGTGCCCGATAGAAAAGAGCTGTTAGCTTAGTGAAGTGCGTCACCGTACGTGCGCCCTCGTGACAAATGGTGACTGCACCCGACAGCCCCAAGTGTCCTGTCAAACCTATTTGCCTATTCGCGTAGATTGGCGTAGTTTACATTATTATATTCCATTTAACTTTAACTTTATTTCGTATGAGCGTGTATTAATCAATACGGGTGTTAAAATTCAATTGACATATGGTGTTCCATTAAACAAGCGAATCGTTGTTGCCGTGGTGTGCCCATATCCCTTAAGTGAGCGAGTGCGTTTGCTTTGTTCTCCGAAGTGACCTGAGTGATGAAAGTAAGTTCAATTATTCTGACACTAATTCGTTTGAATTGAATCAATATATAAAAATATAAATGTACGTATGTATACAAATATATTATAACAAATACATATATGTATATGTATGTGTATAGCATATTTACATATCTAGGGAAGATTATGGGTCAGCAGCTGCAACAGCTCCATGGTGGGCATAATCATACATTTAAATATATATGCATATATGTATAAACGTCGAATGGGGTGTCTACAAGTTCATTCGTCTGTCCGCTCAACAGTTTTCGCTGCCTCTATGTCATTAAGTGAGTTAGCGATATATGCGTAGATTAAAGCTTCCTGTTGCAATTTTTCGCGGCTCAAGTGCTAATGACTTCATCTGATTTTCTTCGCAAAAAGCCGGCTTGAAAACTGAAAAAATCTGGATCAATTTGTTTGTAGCAGTATAATTGTTATTGTTATGTTGGCTGATCACATGAACGTCATGGAATGGCATTTGCATCTATGCGTGCATCTTCGTGTGTGTATTTACGCATATTATAGAAAGCATACTTCTAGCGTGCTTGGGCGAATGTTCAAATATACACATATCTACATACATATATTGGCATAATTTTCCAACTAAATAGGTGCAGTCATTCTTTCCCACATTTAAATATTTATAACATTTCTACTCCCATTTGGTTCTCAGTTCGAAATAAAAAAGTAAATAAGAATTTAGGGGCGCCAACGGCGTCAATGTCGTGGGCTGCGCAAATATTAACGCCCTTGCTTACAAATTTTGCAACACATACATATGTGTGTGTTTGTATATATGTATATACATTAGAGTGGCCATAGCGTTATACGATATAATTTGAAAATCATAAATCCGATGGTGCTCGCACTAAATAATGTGCGGTTGGGGATGAAAACAAACACGAAATTCTTAGAAAAGCCTTCAGGTAATTCTGAGTGGTTTCGTGTTGAATATTTACTTTATGCATTTGCGAAAATTGCGGCTTGGAACTTTTTTTTTGATTTTTCACGTTTTACGACGATGCTCCTCTATTAAAAACGAGAAAAAGTTTGAAATCGGTTAAACAGTACGAAGTTCGGTAAAAATATATGTAGAAAACATTGGGCAGGAACTTTATTTATTATTTTATGTGTATTATAAACTAGCAAACCCGGCCCCCTTCGCTGGGCACACTAAAATAGAATAGATATGGTTTAGAACAGAAAATATATGGTTTTCATATTATTTATTTCTTTATCCTTTATTCAAGCGCTTTGGCATAAACAATATTTTTTGTTTTTCTATTTGTTTTTGAGTAAATATAAAATATAAATTGAAAATCAGGAAAAAAGAAGATTGTTTTTAAATTTCAAATCAACGCATATGAATAAACAATCGTATTTTTTCCTGATCATCCATGAATTTTTCGTTTCAATTTATATGTTTTATTAAGCATTGGAGCTTTTTTAACCATTATCCATTTATATTTTTCAAAAAAAAAAAACGAAAAAAATTGTTTTTTCCACGAACACATAATTTCATTCGGATTTCACATTAAATTCTCAAATTTCGTAAGAAATTATTCACTGTTCCAAAATCCACTCCAAAAAAATTCACAAACAATTTTTACATGTTGCACTTACGTTTTTTCCTTATGGCATCCAAATCAGAAAGAAATATTGACACATTGTAACTCACACTGTCAATTTGACAGTTCAGTTCCGCCCCAAGCGTTAAAAAAGTAAGCGACATTATGGCTGGCTCAAAAGAACGCTGTACCCGTTGCGACTGCTCCGAATTACAACCAAACTTTACGAAACCCATTTTCAATACTTACTTAACAATGTGTGTAAGTTTGGTTTAATTCGGTGCAAAGACACGGCGGGTCCACGTTTTGGCATATCTTTCCAGACCCTAGTCATCAATAGGTATGAAAATTACCCCGTATTAAAGCACTTTCATTTGATACCCATATTGTACATACACAACCAAAGGTTACCCGGGTCCACGTTATGACCTATATCTCGAGACCCCAGTCACGGAGCGGCATGAAAAATACTCTGTACTAAAGCATTCACCAACAGCTTCAATTTGATATCCATATTGTGCAAACACATTCTAGGGTCCACGTTTTGGTCTCTATCTCGAGACCCTAGTCACAGAGCGGTATGAAAAATACTCTGGACTAAAGCATTCACCAACAGCTTCCATTTGATACCCATATTGTACATACACGTCCGAAGGTTACCCGGGTCCACGTTTTGACCTATATCTCGAGACCTTATCTACCAATAGGTATTTAAACTATACGGAAATCATCTTCAATACCTACTTAACAATGTGTGTAAGTTTGGTTTAATTCGGTTCAAAGACACGGCGGATCCACGTTTTGGCATATATTTCGAGACCCTAGTCATCAATAGGTATGAAAATTACCCCGTATTAAAGCACTTATCAACAGCTTTCATTTGATATCCATATTGTACAAACACATTCTAGGGTCCACGTTTTGGTCTCTATCTCGAGACCCTAGTCACGGAGCGGATGGAAATACTCTGAACTAAAGCATTCACCAACAGCTTCTATTTGATACCCATATTGTACATACACATCCGAAGGTTACCCGGGTCCACGTTTTGACCTATATCTCGAGACCCTATCTATACGGAAACCATCTTCAATACCTTCTTAACATTGTGTGTAAGTTTGGTTTAATTCGGTGCAGACACGGCCGGTTAGCGAACACACACAAAAAGTTGACTTTATTTTATATTTATAATATAAGATTTTTTTCAGTTTGTGGCCTATTCGTTACAAACAAACAAACAAACAAACAAAGTTTTCCTCTTTATAATATTAGTATAGATTAAAACGAAAAAGAAAAATAAAGTTGTAATTCGATCGCTAAGATGGCTTATGAGTCATCAAGCTCGTCTAGAAACCTATTTCGATTCCATGATGAAGCAATATTTTGGTGGGAAAATATGAAAATAATCTAAAAGGTAACACGTACGTGACGGCGAGTACCATAGGCGAACAAATTGCAAACAATATTTTTGACATCTCGGCTACGGATGAACTGGACATATATTCAAGAGGACAAAGATTTCTTTTTACTGCAAAGAGACCAATATGTTTGGCAGTGCGATACGCTAGAATAATAAAAAAAACGGAACAAAGCGATTGGATCATAGATAAATGCCGCACCAATGATCGCGAAGCTATGCATTTTACATCTTCAACATTTTCGGTTGCCTCACAGAAACTTCTGAAAAATAGACCTGACACGAAAGATCTCAAAGTTGAAGATTTTGATTTCAAACGAAGTCGCTTCTAAATATGTGAAAGGTGAAGACGTTCCAAACTTTACACACTTGCGTTTACTTGGAACATAGCGATACATGCGAAATTATCGTCAAAAGATATTTTTTGCTACAAGATTTTTTAGTTTCGCGATAAATTTGATAAATCTCAGTGAATAGAAACGGAAAATATGTAGTTCAAGCTCCTGAAGAAATCGTTTTTCCAAAACGATTGGCTGCTACACTCGCCCAACTGAAGTCGTTCGCGGATAAAGATATAAACGATTTCGTCATGCCATGCACCAAACGGTTTTTTGATCGGTTGCAAATTGGTACGGGACCTTTCAACATAACAAGTTAGAGAAGACTATGTTGTAGAAAAAAGAATTTACCAAAAATTCACTGTTATGAACAATCCGTCTGAAAGAGCCGTGAAATTAATTACGGATTTCAATCGGGTTTGTTTTAATCCTCAAACTTTCATTATTCCGCGCGAAAACTTTTCACTTTCGAAATTCGGTTCACTATAGCCACTCTAATGTACATACATTAATGCATAAAGTGTATACAAGAACACGCACACACACGTATCAAAATGGAAACACCCAATGCCCCTTTATGCCACGAATGTTTATTTTCTTTATTTTTTTTTGCTTAAACTTTAAAAGCTGTAATAAAGTTAAAGAGATAAGCATAATTTGTTACTCTTTATCGAGCGTTTATAAATTGATAATAACGAATCATAGATCAGCGATCAAAATAAATTAGAATGTATACACACAAACATATGTACATATTTACCTCTGTAATGACTCTGTATGATATTAAACTAATCCGCATCTCGTGAATTTAGGATTACTCGTGTAAGTAGTTTGTAAGTTCACATTTGACAGATTAGATGCGTTATGGAGCACATCTTTTTCGGTAGTTTTGAATCCCAGTTAAATTCGACAAATTATTTACCTATGGTAATATAAATAGGAAACAAAACTCTGGCCTAGCCCTAATTGAAATATTGAATATTGAAATATCTTACGTTCGATTATTCGTAAAGTAAAAAAATCTCCGTTGGATACATTTTATTCTAAATAATTTCCATCTCAACGCTCTTTATAACTATTAAAACCCCAGAATTTTCAAATAAGTGGTAATTTTCAAAAAAAAAAAGATTAAAAAAACTGAATCTATTGAATGAAAAAGAATTAGGGAAGAAATACATATGTTGAATTAGTTGCTTTTACAACGTTTAAATCTTTAATTCTAATCGCTGAGTATATGCGAGAGTGCGCTGAATAAACATACCAGGGCTACTAGAACAGAAGGTTACAGCAACCGGTGACATCATTGAACCAACAGAGTCGTACTTATAGCGGCCGAACTTCAAAATTTTCATAAAAAAAGTTGTTTTATAGTTTTTTTTATATTTACGTTTTCATTTTAAATAAATCATGCCACGTAGACTTCAAGCTGTAATTGATAATAAGGGATACCTAACAAAATTCGACTGCCCTAGCCGAATGGGGTGGTGCATGACTACCATTCGGGAGTATGTAGGTTTGAATCTCCGTGCATGAAACATTAAAATGATAGAAAAGGTTTTTTCTCATAGCGGTCGCCTCTCAGAAGGCAATGGCACCTCCGAGTGTATTTCTACCATGAAAAAGCTCCTCATAAAAACCCATTTTCCGTTCAGAGTCGGCTTAAAACTGTAGGTCCCTCCATTGGCTCGGAGAAATAACTAGCAGAAGTGTTCGCGCCAATTACACTGCCCTGCAAATTTCAATTTTTCTGATACGAATAGGATGTGACCTAGTGTTCCCGAAGGGAATTTTCGCGCTGAGCACGAATCCGAGTTCAAAAATTTTCCATCACGTCAGGTTTTCAAAAAAAAGGGGTTAAAACCCCTAAAAATAGCGTATTTGGCCATTTTTCAAAAATTGTGGAGCAGAACCCTGACGTGCTACGATCTTCGTTATTGTCAGTAATTGAAGGTTGAACTTTGCTCTTTGAAATAAGCCCAAACCCAAATTGTTCGCATGCACCCTTAGAGTAGGAGGTGTACTTACGTCTACGGGGGTAGGGAAAAAAAGTTGGGTTTGGGCTTATTTCAAAGAGCAAAGTTCAACCTTCATTTCGTGCTCAGCGCGAAAATTCCCTTCGGGATCACTAGGTCCCATCTTATTCGCAAAACCGATGCAGGGCAGTGTTATTTATTTATTTTATTTAATAAAGTACTAAATACCTTAAAATTTTAAAAATTAGAAATAAATATTTGCTCTTTTTAATCATTTAAGTTGCGGCGTGAATTTCTGTATTTTTTTGTTTTTTGCATTACAATGCATTGAGTGAAAACTTTTTTGTATTTTATCTTGATAAATGAAATAAAACAAAATAAATAAGTTGTCTGTATACTCTGATTTTCCATTTTCGTAAAATATTTTCAAATTTAATATAGAACACTTGATAAAAAAATCGTATCTGTATCAAATAGGGTGTGAGTGACTGTATATTCCACCAAATGCTCTACTCTGTCATATTCAATATACATTACATTCTCATCAGTTCTTTCCTTAGAGATTTCCACTTGGAGCTTCCAGCCAACTTTTGTTGTGTTGCCTTACACCAGTTTTGTTACTTTTGCTGTTTGTTAGTTGGCAGTTCGGAAAATGTGTTTTACTGTGAACGACTTTTTTGATTTATTTCTGTTAGTTTGGTAATGCTGCTGTTGTTGTAGCAGCAATACTAAACCCTATCAGTGTAGTATACATCACAGGTCGTCTTCGTCTAATTCATCTAAAGTTAGGCCCAGGAGTAATGCTTTGGAAATGCTCTTTCGCACCAGCTGAATCACTTGCGGATACTTATTCCTGTGGAAGAAAATAGTATTTGAAGGCTCAAATTTTTATATACAAAATTGACTAATTTTTTGCCTTCACCTTTAGATATTTAAACTTAAATTTCGCATCTCATTTTGTCAACTAAAGACTAAATTACCAAACTCAAGTTTGAGAAGGCGCAATCTTGTATTAATCATTATTGAATTCTAACGATCATCTTTTTATATGTAGACATTTTTACGCTCTCAACACTACGCTAGATCCCTCCGTCATTTATCAGTGTCTCGTCAATTTATACATGAAATACAGTTTATCTTGCGGAAAAAATATGTGTAAATCGATTTAAATACTCGTTTTTTATAAGCAATGCTCACTTGCTCTGTATTTACTGGTTACACCGGTCTACAAAATTCACAATTTTTTTTTATATGAGACCGGATTTCGATATATTTTTGGACGCTGGATACGATTCTGGTGACCAAATGAGCCATAACGACATGCAAATTGCCGGATAAATAATTGTAGAAACGTGTTTTCTGGTGTTTTTACCCCAACTTTTCTCAAAAACTTGACGTGCTGTAGAAATATGAACGTTGAGTGTCTTTCCAAAAAAATTATTGCAGAAACTCTCATATTTAAGTTTCAAGTTTTTGGATACTCGAACATCAAACCCCAATAAATTGTTATGATTATTACATTAAAATTTGTGATAATTTATACAAATTGTCAGCTTATCGAGGCGGCCTAATTATTATTTCGTAATATTCAGGGGGTATATACATCCAGCTGCGCTAAAAGAAAAACTGTTTTTAAAAGAGATAATAATAGAAATAAATATACAAAATTATATAAAATTTTTTGTTTATTAGTACTAATACTTTATAAAAAAATGTAGTTTAATTTTGCTTATAAAAATTAGTGTGTAAAAAATCACGTGACCCAAAGTACAATGAAAAAAAGTTGCTCCACGGTCTGCATTATTTCTCATTGAAATATTGATGGATTTGTAAATAGTAAAAAAAATCTTGTAAAATAAAGTTGTAGTTAATGTTGACAGTTGAATTTCGAAAAATTTTGCAATTTACGGCATTTTAAAAAAAGTATGCATTTTACGTCATAAATGTCACACTCTCATTATTTTTATAAAATTTTTTAACCAAAATATAAAAAATCCGGCTCGACAGACTTTAGAGAAAATACTTTCGGAAAATATTAAAAACTGTATGAGCTATCATGCCGACCGTGCCGGAAAAAGTAGTTTCGAGAAAAACGAGTTTAAACTTTCAATTGCGAAGTGCGAATTACAGCTACCTGTGCGTCGGGCAGTTACATTTTTGTATCTATGTGGAATTTTTACAATCGATTTCCACATGAATACGCACAAAACTATAAAGAATAATAATCTGTAAAAAAAATTCAATTTTTTTTTAATTCTGGACGTATGTAACCCCTTAACATATTTTCATAGCGCATCACTGCCATTATAACTACATTCAAACAGACCGAGCAACGGCACATGAAAATGGGCATATACTCGTACTCTTAAAAGAACCTTTACCAGAGAATGTTTTTTAATTTTTAGTCACAACGGATGCAAGAGGCACTAATACGAAACACCACACCACCAGATAAGTCACGAATTCGACCAGCAGCATAGAACATATACATAGTAGCGAACAACAACGTTTCTTTTTAATTTTTTTTGCCAACAGTTATCAAATTGTGATACATTTTAAAATAAATATTGTTTTCTCATTAACCTTTTACCGATTTTGCGAACACTAATACCATTACTTATCGACTTTGGTGTGCACACAAACTCAATTGTCAACATGTGAAAGCTGAAAACAAATGTTTGCGATTTTAACAACTTGCACCTCCTACCCGCCTCTACTGATTACTGAGCCCCTTAGTTCGCTGTGGGTAAAAACCAAGGACAGCCTTTCCACTACTCTCATTCCGCACAGCATTTTTCTCTTCGCTTTTGGGGGCATTCATTCTGTGGTCGTGGCCGAGTGGGTTCGTTCATGACTATCATTGGCTAATTCGAAGTCCACTGCGATGAAACATCAAGTGATAAAAGCAAATCTCTGATTGTAATCTGACTTGATAAAAGCTTCTTATAAAATGGAGTTATCTGCCATCCGGAGGCGGAATGGAACTGTTGTATCCTTCAATTGTAGGATAACATCGACGCGTACACCAGCAAGAAGATCATCAAGTGGCATGGTCATTTCTCCAAATTTGTAGATAATTGTATGTGCTTGTTTTTCTTTTTTCATTTCTGATAATTACTACTATATTGAAAGTAGGCCGTAAATACATACATTTAATGCTTTCTGATTTATTTGAATGAGTTTTTTCTAACAATCTATCTAGACTAACACTTATCTTTGATGGCGTTGTCAATCTTTATATTCAAACCAATCCTATAATTCAATAAAAATAGAATATAGTAGATGTATGTATGAAAAGACATAAATACATATGTACATAGGTAATACTGTACAACTAAACATGCCGAGACACTAAATTGTTTTTAGTTTAGGCAGTGAGTCAATTAATTAAATGTGCGTTATTTTCTATTGCCTAAGTAAATAACGAAAATTGTGGTTGTGACGTGAATAATATGTATACAGGTGGCGGATTTTTTACGTTTGCCATTGTGATAACAATGCGACCTTCACTTGATTTTTAAGTGAATTAAGGGTATGGGGGCCGCTGAATAATCATCGGCGAGGTAGGCAGCAGCACGGTAAAATGCTCTGTCAACAGGGGAACCCCTCAGGGAGGAGTCTTATCCCCTCTGCTGTGGTTACTAGTAGCTAACAACATCCTTACCAAATTCAACCGAAGGGGAATTAAAGTTTGGTTAAATGGTTTCAGGAATGTTTCCAACTACAATCAGTGAGATTATGGAAGGAGCTCTGGTATTACTCAGCAATTGGGCCACGGACTGTGGTTTAAGTATAACCCGAGAAAAACTGAACTGATGCTATTCACCAAGAAAGCCAAGGTACCAAACTTTAAGGCAAAATACCTAGGTGTTATCCTAGACCCCAAACTCACGTGTAAGAGAATGTTGGGTAAAAAATGGGGTCTCGAACCAAAACTATCCAATTTGAGTATAGGACAGTCTGTATAGGACAGTCATTGTAAGGCCAATACTAACATATGCGGCAGTAGTTTGGTGGCCTGCAACAGAAAAGAAATACAACAAAACTTAGCTGAACAAGATACAAAGAACAGCGTGTATCTTAACTACAGGAACGCTTAGCATAAGTCCTATTAAAGCGCTCAATGTACTGGAGCCTTGGACTCCAACTCCATTTTATCCAAACTAGTCTTCAGTGTAGAGAGGGGCTGGAAATGCTTATTCATTGGCTTGAAATCATTCTATATGGGTTCCCGGCCACAGGAACATACGGGGAAATGAGATAGCGGATGAGCTAGCAAGAAAAGGTTCGACACTAGAAATGGCAGAGGCGGTGGCAGTCTCCACCCCACTCAACACATTAAAAGCATCCATTGCTTCACACTATCATGCTTTAGCCGAAAGAAGATGGAAGCAACTAACTACATGAATTACAACAAAAAACACATGACCGTCATACAAGGACGAATGATCTGTTAGGAAGTTCTCGGCCAAACATCTCACGCATCACTGCTACCCTTACAGGCCATTAGAAAGTAGGGGATTATGCAGCTAGACTCAACCTACGCTTCAATCCTATCTGCAGAAGCTGTCAAGCGGAAGGAGGGAAGGAAAGCCTTTTCCACTATCCACTTATGTGAATGTCCAGGGCTCCGCTCCTTTGGTAAGCCTTTCTTGCAGCAAATTAATGAGATCTCAGATATCGAGATAAAGAATTTGCTGCTATACTTGGACCTCATTAAATGGATTTGACTTAGAACAACAACAACAAAAACATCATTATACGAGGACGGTGGTAGTAAAACGGTGCTGTTCACTAATTAAGATTATTTCAGTGGAAATACTCAACCACTTCAACAACAACAACAACATGGCGCCCGCTATAGTCGAATAGGTTTGTGCGTGAGTACCCTCCGGTAAGGCCTGGAAGCGAAATTCATTGTAGGCATGAAACACCAATTGAGAGAAAAAGGTTTTTTATAATAGTGGTCGGCCCTCGGCAGGAAATGACAAACCTCCGAGAGTATTTTTGCCACTAAAAAGCTCCTCATAAAGAACATCTGCTGTTCGTAGTAGGCCTAAAACCGTAGGTCCCTCTGTTTATGAAACCACCGCAAGACGCTCACGATGACAACTTCAAAGATCGAGCATATTTACGGGGATTTATTATTGGTTGAACTTTTTGTGACTTGATAATGAAAGTGTTTCGAGGCGAGTAAAGTAGGACTTATCATTTATGCTATCGACTTATGCTATCGGACTTATCGATGTGCTATTTATATGACCATGCCTGTATAAACATATATATACAGCCATGGTCATATAAATAGCACATTTAGACTTTGAAAGCAAAGAGTTAAATATGTTTTTAAAAAATATTTTATTGGGAAAAAGCAACATAAAAAATGAAAAACTTTAAAACAAAAAAATTGTCAAAAAGCATTTCAGTTCTGATATAATTTACGAGAACGTTGATAACTCACGAAACCTCTTGGACACATAAATAGCAATCCTAAAAAATTCCAAATAAAGTCAAAAATAGTAAACAAATCAGATAGTTAAGTAATAATATTGTTTTACCAGATTAGTATTTTGTACTATCTCCACCGTTTTTGATTACTTCTTCAAGACGTCGCTCCATGCTTTCTACAAGCTTTCCTTTGGAATCGAGTACCAAGCCTCCTCAACTGCGGCCCACAAATCATCAAACTTTTTAAAATTTTTGTTAGCGATTTTGGCCTCAACGCCATTCCACAAATTTTCTATTGGATTAAAATCGGGGCTCTGCGCCGGCCAATCCAGTACATTAATTTTTTCTCTTCTGAGCCATTGCTTCACTGTCTTTGCAGTATGCTTCGGATCATTGTCCTGCATAAATGTTCAATTTAATGGCATAAACTCAAACACAAATGGCTCCATTTTATTCTGGAGCATATCTGAACTCTATCCATTTTAACAACCACGCGAACAATCGGTCAAACATCATGCCAGGAAAAAGCTCCCCAAACCATGAAGCTTCCGCCGCCGTGTTTAATTGTCTTGTTTGTGAACCTAGGATTTAGCGCTTGATTTTTTGGGCGACGTACAATAGTTTTCCCATTTGGTCCAATCCTATTTATTTTGGTTTCGTCAGTCCAAAGTACGTTTTTCCAAAACTGAATAGATTTGCCTTTGTGGGCTTTTGCAAAGGCAAGTCGGTGTTCGATATGTCTTTTTGAGAGGAGTGGTTTTTTTCTGCTTATGTGGCCAAACAGCTGGGCTTAGTTAAGTCGCCTTCCTACAAGCTTTCTGGACACCTGTAGACCAGATTCTTGGTTTTTTTCAAGAATTATTTGCCGTGCCGACTTAAAAGGCAGATCCTTTTGCTCTTGCGTATTATAGCTTTATCCCCACCAGTTTTTCGCGGCTTTGGTTTTCTTTCCGTTTTTTTGCTTAGATAGGTTGAATGCTTCTTAACTAAATTAAGAGCATTATAAACCATTTTCCGAGAGCACATAATCATTTCACCTTTTTCTGCAGCTCTTTTCTCCGGCGTGCAATGTTTTCCACGTCCCATTTTTAGTAATTACTTTAAAACTTTATTTAAGAAACAAAAAATTTCACTAAAAATCGCTGAAACAATATTAAAGTTTTACTCTCCGCTGTACAAGTTAAAATGTGATATTTTTGTGGCCACTTCAAAACATCAATAAGCATAAATAAAATAGAACGCACAAAATTCCATCGAAAAAAACGTTAAATTCCTCGCATAAATGTAAGCTTAATAACGGTAATAAATGTAAACAAACAAATTTATTTGATCAAAACAGAGTTCGTACTAAAAACTTAACTTAACATATAAGGTTCACATTTGTGCTATTTATGTATCTGTCCAAGGCTGTATATAATTGGCGCATACACCCTTTTTAGTAGTTTGGCCGAGCTCCTTCTCCTATTTGTGGCGTGCGTCTTGAAGTTGTTCCAGTGTTGTTGTTGTTGGGACCTATAGTTTCAAGCCGACTCCGAACGGCAAATATTTTTTTGAATAGCTTTTTCATGGCAGAAATACACCCTGCCGAGGGCCGACCGCTATTAGAAAAATATTTTTCTTCATTTCGGTGTTTCACCGAGATTTGAACCTACGTTCTCTCTGAATTCCGAATGGTAGTCACGCACAAACCCATTCGGCTACGGCGGCCACCCAAACAAAGTCTATATGAGGTGATTATATGGTGGCCTGCCTTTGTTAGGACGGAGAACCTTAGGCTATATTCTAGAGTGTAAAGCTCTAGAGTGGGGTGCTTGAAGTCAAATCAAGTGAAGCTCTAAGGGCTATTTAGAATTTCATGGTTCTAAATTTTGCAATACATTAGATGCATCTTTTGATTGAGAGAAACATCCCAGTGGAAGAATCTAAAAATTATTAGTTTTTTCCGAGCAATGCATATCGCTATGATCTGGTATCGGCTCGCGAGTACAGTTTGAACACAAACTTCCAATTCAGGGAAGAGTGGAGATACAATCGACACGTTCTAAATGCTTCTAAGCTTGGCGGCAGGTTAAAAGGTGGCATCTTCTCACGAAACTGATTCATGAGCTTTTTCTCACTTGATCAGTCTTGCGCTTTTCAGGCTGAAGTTTTGCCATCTTTTAATCTGCGAACCAACTCAAAATCGAACCATACTCTAAGAACCAAGCTCCAATCAGAAACCCTAGGCACATCCACATTAAATTTTAAACTTAAGCTCATTTAGTCGTAGGTGTTACAGAAAATAAAAGTAAAATGTGTGGTAGATGAACTTGTAAGGTAAAGTTCTACTAACCGTGTTCTTTTTTGGAAAATATGGTATTGGTATGCTGAAGGCCACTTGCAAACTGCTACTTAGGGAGAAAGATGGAGTCAAAACTCAGCTTCTTGAATCTGAATGTCAAAACGGTCGCAATGGGTCGCAAAACTATATTTGTACAACTCGAAAAGAAAGGATGTATCTACTGCTTTCGAAGTTCTTACATGGCACCGCCTCATACATGCAGAATAATAGGTGTGCGTTGTCGAAGATCCTGAAAAGCTGTAAAAACGATGAGAAGGAAGAAACCATTTCTCATCTGCTCTGCTACTGCTCCGCACTGTATAGAAACAGGTTTTGGTATAAGAAAACATCATTTAGATATTCTAAATCAGGTCGCGAATTTTGATTTGAAAGGTTTGATAATTTTGCCAGAAACACCGGAGGACCAAGTGTTTTTTACAAATTACAATTTTAGTATTTTAGTCAAAAATCCATTTAATTTACCTGAAGTGTCATACAATTATTTGCAATATAACTGATCCTTTCTTTAGTACTTCAATTTTACGTTTTGACTCTTTTTAAAATAAAGTTTTGTATAGTTCATTGGAAGAGGAGTTAAACTGCTAAGGAAAGCTAAACTGTTCTACAAAAATTTAAAAAGTAGGTTTTACTAAATCCAACTATTTATGCCTTTATGTAGGCGTGTACATTCTCCTAGTCCAACAGCTCTTACAAACACACACAAGTGTGAATTATTACCAATTACTTTTCCATTTTATTTCACTGCTTATAATCTCAATGCTCACTTTACCCCGAGCTCACTGTATTGGCTCTGTATAGTATGTGGTTTGCAGGCAGGAAGTACTTTTATACTTTTGGTGAAATCAACAGATACGAATAGAAATAACATTGGTATTAATCATGTGCCAATTTCAATAGATCACCCATTGGCGTAGCTTTGTTTATATAATATAATATTTCGTGTTTTTTTGTTGTGATTTATTAAGCCGTTTTGATACAAATACAAATACAATAACAAAAACGAAAAGGACGTGCAAAACTGCTGATATATCATTGTGCTTACTGCTTTATGTTCTTTGTATAATTTTTGCTATATTTGACATATAAAACACTGGAGCCTATAAACTGATGTCACAGAAGAAAATATCATACTTTTATTTTGAACGTTGTTTGATCTACGAAGTGTAGAAATTAAGCAGGGTTCGAATGTATTTTTTTTACAATAAACTCGGCTCGCACATGGAGTATAATGCTGGAAATAAATGAGGAATATAACCTGAATATATCAAACAAACTTGTGCGAAAACGTCTCAGTGGAAATAAATTTTATGGGTGTGTCAGCAGAAAGAAACCGTTATTGTCCGTCAAGGCACGTTTGTATTTCGAAAATACCCATAGAAGCCAAATATTGCTTCGAAACTAAAATGAATATGATTGGCGCTGATCGGAAGGCTTTTGTTGATTGTGAAAAAAAAAACCCCAGAGGTCAATCTCCGATATACAACAAAGACCTTGAAGCACGGTGGGGGTAACTTAAAAGTTTGGGGATCATTTTCTTCGAATGGAGTTGGACCAATAGTGAGAATAAATGGCAATTTGGATAAAGTTGCTTATTTTGATATTCTCAACAACACGATGGAGTCATATTATATCATATTCATGCATGATAACGACCCAAGCATACAGAAAAGTTGTAAAAAATTGGCATTTCAAAGAAAAAATTTGAGTTATATTCGTATTTTGGCCAGCACAAAATGTAATATTAAGGTTAAGGTTGGAGAAAAAAATTTAAAATACCAATGCAGTAGGGAAAGAAGTACAGGGAGCGTGGAACTCTATCCCTAATAATAGAAATTTTACCTCATAGGTATGAAGCAGCTTTCAAAAATAATGGATACTCAATAAATTACTAATTAGGTAAGAAATTAATAAACAAATGTAACCAAATTTTTTTTTTAATTGGCGCGTACACCCTTTTGGGTGTTTGGCCGAGCTCCTCTTCCTATTTGTGGTGTGCGTGTTGAGGTTGTTCCACAAATGGAGGGACCTACAGTTTCAAGCCGACTCCGAGCGGCAGATATTTTTATGAGGAGCTTTTTTCATGACAGAAATACACTCGGAGGTTTGCCATTGCTTGCCGAGGGGCGACCGCTATTAGAAAAATGTTTTTCTTA
>JAYXIM010033084.1:0-17633 GCA_037575425.1 Anastrepha fraterculus
CTTTAAATTGTGTAAAAAATGAGCATAGACCAATGAAAAAGCCCTGTGGGCGTAGAAAATATCTGATAAAGCAAAACAAAAACCCACGAAAAGTATATAAGTAAACGTTTCCAAATTTCGTTTAGTATTCCTCCGATAATTTTATGAGCTAATTTTTTCCATATCCATTTGGAGTAGCCCGTAGGAAGTACTACCCTCAGGCACAAATATTGAACGACGGCTATGAAACAATGATAGAATTTCTACATACCATTCAGCTAGGTTAGATTGAGTGGCTGTGTTCCGATACACTTAGGCCTAAATAGTCCCACTTTGATGCCACTGGAGCTCATCTTTTACACTCCTGAGTGTTCTCTGAACCAACCGCTATTTGTGAAAATCTCTTCAATGCTGCCAAGAAAGGTGAAACCGAGTGTAGAAAATCTGCAGAGAGAAATGCATGTAGACAGGAGGAGTTCCACGGTTAAACCTCCTTCAATACCGTGACAGCTTCGACAAAAATCATTAAATCATTATATGGTACCTCCCTCGAGGTGATTACCTCCAACGGGCATTAGCAGCCTGGATAGAGTGCCTATCTATTAATAATTTGCATGCAGCTAAGAAAATCGGTATTAGTACGAGTACATTATCTGGGTGAATGTTGTACCTTTTTTTGCAAGCTCGTTTGATTTTAATTACCTTCTTTATTTTTATGGCCTGGACAGGGTTATTTCAAAATATTGTGATACTAATTTGTAGCATTCAACTGCCATTTTTGACGAGTATATGTATATATAATGATTCTAACGATTTCAGAGCTGCCAGACTATCCGAGTATGTATAAGTATATACCTTGAAGTTAGACCTCTCGCCTTTAAGAGCAATAAGTTCTCTATTATGGCAATAGCTTGTGCCTGAAAGACACTACGTTGATTAGGCAAGCGAAAGGATGCACTGATGGTTAGCTTTTCGAAGTAAACTCTTCCATCTACCTGTTCATCAAGCTTAGCTCCGACAGTAAGTTTACTGACTAAATTGTCATCATCCACTGTACCACTGGGCCAGCCATCTTTTGAAGGGAATATTGTGGTTCAAAGTTGATTTAAATGAAGCCCTACACATAAAGCAACATTTTTAGCTGAATGAACTTTATTAATTGTTTGTAGGAGCGCAATTTCCCTGAGCTTCAATACTGGCTTGACAGCTAGTTGCTTGCCATACAAGTCAATTCGTAGTAAGTATAAAATTTTGATGTTTCTGTAGGAGTGGTTCTCAAAGCTCCATTTATACATAAGCTTGTTGCTCTTTGAATACGAGTTAATCTATTCACACTAATATTTTTATCAAGTGCCGGCCACCACACTAATATTCCATATAATACAATCGGTCTTACCACTGCTGAGTACAATCAGTGTACTAAAATCCCAAGTTAACCCCATAGTTTTCTTGCATGAGCAAAGAGCTATTGAGGCTTTCCTCACTCTGTCTTCTACATTTAAATTCTAATTTAACTTTTTATCTATTATCAAACTTAGGTAGCAAGCACTTTTACTGAACGAAAAGGTGATTCAATTTATAGAGGAATGACTGCAAAATGCTTATTTATCTATGCCAAACTATGTATAATTAGGCGCTATTTTATATTGTTTACAGCATAATTTTGTTAAGTATTTTTTTATTTATTTTTTGTTATACTATGTATGATGACAATTGGCATCCTTTATTGGTACAAAAACTCTTGGATGCGCTCATACATCACACATGTATTTCAGGAGACTCAAATCATCATCATCATCCTTGTTAGCTCAACAAATCGGCCTGGGTTTTGGCTTGCTCTAACATTAATCTCCAGTTCGATTTATCCCTCCCTTGAGTTCTTCAACAACGCTTACAAAATAGCTCTGCGACCCGATCTACGCCATCCAACCATACGAGTTTTGGTCTCCCTTTGCCTCTATTTCTTTTGAACGTACTTAGTAGGATTTTCTTCGGTGGGTATGCTTCGGCTGCCTTTATAATGTGACCATTACCCGTTAGAGAAAAGAGGCCATCGTAGACGGTTAAGTTTTATTGCCGTGACAATCCTACAATTTGGGGTGTTCACCGATAAATTGTTTCTTTGGGTCGTATTCCAAGAACGCGAAGTTTGAGCTGTCTTTGTATGCTGTGATCAATTTCAGTCGTTATGTTGTTTTTATTGCCTTCGTCTTGTCTGAATTAAACGATAATCCGAATTGAGACTCAATTCTTCTTCTTCTTAACTGGCGCGATAACCGCTTATGGGGGTTTGGTCGAGTTTAACAAAGCGCACCAGTCGTTTCGTTCTCATGCTAACCGGCGCCAGTTGGACACACCAATTGAAGCCAAGTCCTTCTTCACCTCCATCGAATGCCTTCAGAGCCGGAGCGAGCGTTTCTATTCTGTCCCAAGACAGTTGGTTCTACGTTACCGGAATGACTCTGAGTTATATCCGGTCAAGGACAGTCATTGCAGCAACATTTGTGTACGTTTTTAAGAGATTGAGATCTTAAAACGATGATACAAAATAAAAATATTATTCAAATGAGTATTTTTAATTATAATCTGGTAGATAATAGCATGGTATTTATATTTTTAATACTACATCCGCATATGCACATTTCATCCCACATGGTCCATTTGGCCGGCGCCACTGTATTGCCACTTGCGTCATCTTATTGGAACAAAATGTCGTCGTTGTTTAGTTGATACATTTTTTGAAAACAAAAATGCAACGTTAAAAGATTCGTGATGACTTACCAAACTTTACCGAATAGACAGTTCACCATTCTCAGCTTATTATAGATAACCATAGTTATCGATGCCGATAGTTCTCACTCAACTAAAAAAGCACCGAATACCTGTAAGGGGAATGTTTGTGTTCTGTAAGAAGATCTGACTTAGACACCTAGGATTCATTGTGATGTCAGTGCTATGCATTTGGAGTTCAAGATATCATTTTATGAGGTCATTTATGCACGCCTTCGTGAGTTTTAATGTTTAACTTTTTGTCAGCAATAGCCTTAAAGGATGAAAAATATGTTGATATTAGGTATATTTGTCGAGTCCTAGAAAGTGCAAGGCAGTAACAAAGTAGATGCTTCCAAGTACCCCTAGTATTCGCTTCGTTGCCTACACATCGCTCTGGACTAATCCCATTTTGGGTGCGTGATGTGGGGTGACACAGTTCCCCGTCAGTACTCCAACCAATATTTTGCAGGCTTTTCTAGTTAGCGATAAATTAAAGTTTGGAATTTTTTTATTCAAAATATTGTATGTACAATTTTTGGATGTAAGTAGTGTGGGAATTATGCTACTAAAAGAACAACAAGTATTACTTTTGTTTGGAAGCACTTTATGAGTATTAGTAGATCAGGTTCGTATAGGTATTTTAGTTTCATCCAACAATAATATTGAGAAGATCTCGAGCATAAGGCATGTTGATCGAACGCGAGAAACTCGGTGGCGTTCTCCTTTCCTCGTCTCCCGTTCTTATAAAATTTATGAGTTGAAGCAATAAAAGTTGCTCTGCATGAAAATGGTCTAATAAAACATGGCTAATAACTGAAAGAAGTGTTTGCTGCATTGAGTTATACCAACTTAATGACCAAGAACCATACTTGCCATGGTGAAAAATATTGAGAAGATGCCCTCAATAACCTCAATAACAGACCGTTATTCCGATCTGAGCAAATTTAACAGAATCAGCTGAGGGGCTGACGTAACAAAGGATTTGCTTACAAAAAAATTGAGATTGTGTTGGTGATATACGAAAAAATCAACACTGTTACTTCGTTGCCCTCTGAACCATAGATAATAAGATGCGAGACTCTTTCAATGATGCATTTGAAATTATCGAGCCGATTCTCCCAAGTGACGTGGGAGCTGAAGTTTCCCACACACTTTTCTTTTTCACCATAGTTAATGAGCAAACCTGGTAAATCTCCTCGCATACTCGCCAGTGGTGAATTTTGCACAATAACTTTGTTGTTGCTTTCATATGCAAATTTGTCGTCAAGCGCGCATAGCCTACACATAGCGAGCAGATAAGCAGCGAATCGAAGGCGCTTAATATATGAAAAGCAATCTACTTTTGAAAAATATATTAGACAAATAAAAGGCACATAAATGATAAATGATTTATGCGAACACAACATGTGACCAATGTGCATTTGCTTCCGCTTTCAAAGTTTGTTATACTCTGGGTTAATCGTCTAGTCAAGGTCAGGCTATTCTAATCACTGAATGTTGTTCACAAATATAAATTGTTTTTGGTTAACTGGCTTTTGAAATGACACTTTATATATGTACATATGTGTGGATGTTGTATAAATGTGTAGAGATTAGTTGACAAAATATTTTCTTAGATGGCTTCCGTGGAAGGTTCATTTAAATGCAATTATGTAAACATTTCAATCACTGAGTTAATTTGGAGTTAATTTTTTAAATATTTATTTCATGTTTCACTTAAAATTTTTCATGGCGCCAGAAATGAAATACTCAGCCAACATTTCATTTGCATAAATATGTAGTAATTAAATAAAAATTCCATTACTAAAAATAAAATATTGTATATTTTGACTGTTGCAACCGATTATTTTTATGCGTAACATACCGGCGTGCATAAAATATCAAAAAGATGAAAAAATAATGTTTTTATTTTGATGTCTATCGCCCATCAGCAAACAATGACATAATTGTCAGATATTTTGAAAAAAATGAAAATAATAATAATAGCAAACCAGCTGCAAGCGATAATAAACTGTTGGACCAATTAAATATTTGCATAATGCCAAGACGAGCAGCCGAGCAGCGTGGACAAATTGTTGACAGCGACTCTTATCTGTGAGTGACTCATTAGCCACTAAAACACTAATGAGTTGCTAGAAAAAAAGTTATCTGTTGCAAGTGTTGGGAAAATGTATTTATTTAATAATCTAAAAATTTGCTCGCATAGTAAGCATATGTTCGACGGCCCTGATGATGAAGAATTTGAAGAAGGAGCAGTAAGTGGGACCAGCAGTGGAGTCATAATGAGGCATTATCTGATAACTCTATATAATTAAATTATTATTGAAAAAACCTAAACAAATTTTCTTATATGAAAACTAAAACTTTTATTGAAAATTATGTGCTTAGCCTCTGTAAAAAAAGTACCTAGAATTGATTATATAAAACGCCCGTTAAAAGGCCGCGTTGTAAGGTAAAAAAAACGATAAAATAGCGGTCGCCCCTTGGCAGGCAATGACAAATTTCCGAGAGGATTTCTGTCATGAAAAAGCGCTACATAAAAAACGATTTGCTATTCTGAAAAAAAAAAAAAAATAATAATAATTGGCGCGTACACTTCTGTTGTGGTGTGCGTGTTGATGTTGTTCCACAAATGGAGGGACCTACAGTTTCAAGCCGACTCCGAACGGCAGATATTTTTATGAGGAGCTTTTTCATGGCAGAAATACACTCGGAGGTTTGCCATTGCCTGCCGAGGGGCGACCGCTATTAGAAAAATGTTTTTATTAATTTTGCTTTCACCGAGATTCGAACCAACGACCTCTCTGTGAATTCCGAATGGTAATCACGCACCTACCCATTCGGCTGAAGCGCCCCTATATTTGTGTTAAAATATCGAGACGCACGCCACAAATAGGAGCAGGAGCTCAGCCAAACCCCAAGTAAAGGCTGTAAGCGCCAATTTATTTATTTATATAATACAAATTACACAATACTGGACAGTGATCCGAATTAATCTACAGAAATTAAGAAATGCTTTGCATCAGGTCCACAACTATCTAGTCGGTATACGCAAGAAAAAGATTTAGCCCTATACTTGAGGTATTTTGGCAAATATTACTGGATCACACAATTATTTCTTCCCATTTTTTTGAAAAGAACATACAATTCGATATAGGTCGAACAGTTTTCTCTTAATTTATAAAGTGTGAATTTCCCGTTCTGGGTGAAGTTCAGACTCTGAATAATTTTTATTTTCATTGTTTTTGTTATTTAACTTTTATATTAGTTTTTAATGTTGCCTTACTTCAAAGTATTAAGAAAAAATTAACAAACAAAAAATTTGGTTTTATATTAAACTTATTTAAGTAAAAACAGCTATTAAAAAAAAATAATAAAGTGATTATTGAATATAAAAAAAAAAACCAAAAACAATAACAATAACAGCTAAATTAATTTTTTTTTTAAATACATTAATTTTCTTCCACTAAGTAAACAACTTGGCGCCAATGTTGCTGGCTCTAAATTTAACCAGACGAAAATATATAGAGGACAATGCAATTAAAACTGTCTGCATTTTTAAATAAATATTTGAGTATGAAGTTTTGGTATTTTATACCCACACACATACACATGCGTAATAATCAGCAATAATGCAACATTTTTAAAAGCAATAAACTAAAACTCGAATTTAGTTAAACCGAATGCTAATTAGAAATTTAAGTTTGAGTAGTAATATACCTACTCTCAGCTTTTCAAAATGGTGCACCTAGCGTTTGAAATTTATTATTAATTTGGCTATAAATGAATAAAAGGAACATTAATATTTTCCAATGATTATTTTTTATTACCTAGCCTATTCTACCTTGCCATTAAACCTGAAACACATTTTCATGTGGAAGTACCACAGTTACCTTTACAGTTGTATATTCCGTCAATCGAATTTTATAGTACGTAGTCCTTGAATGGTTGGAGTAACATTTCCAATGGCGATCGACAAAAAAATGTTCACTCAAATGGAGTCAAACGCCATCAAGTGATCCAGGTATTTTCTGGAAATTGGTTTATTTGTAGGCTTAGGTGTAATAAGAAATAAACTAAAAAAATTAAAATGAAAAAACTATAATAATAATTTTCAGAGTTATTTAATATTGAAAATTTTGGTATATAAAGGGCGTTTTATTAGAAATTAAAATGATAATAGAAAAGGAAACATTGTTGAAATGAATACATTTTTTTTATTATAATCAGGTTCATAATTTCATGGTACTTATTTTTTGAATATGAATATGAAAAAAATTAAATAAATAAATAAATGCATGAGTGAATAAATACATAAATAAATAATTAAATAAATAAATGAACAAATAAATAAATAAATACGTAAATATATACATAAATAAATAAATAAATAAATAAATAAATAAATAATTAAATAAATAAATTAAAAAATGAATAAATAAATAAAAAAATAAATAAATATGACGGCCGTGGCTAACAGTTACATAATCCATTTGATCAGTCCAATTTTTGACACTTTTTCCAATAAATCTGAATTATAAATCTAAATGAGCCCAATCAGCAAAAATGCGACGTAAACGATAGTCATTTGGCTTAAATTCTCGAACGAGCAGTACTTTTAGGCATATAAGCCAAGATTTTTACGTAACATTTTCTACGTAGCCGAAGGACAAAGACCAACAATTTGAGAATGACGGCGAATTGACATTTCGGCGCCTTCTTTAACATTTCTTCTTCTTTTTTTAAGTAAATTTCCACCAGTCTGATGTTCATGATGACCTGCCAAGGCTTTTGGTTGTTGTTGAAGTGGTTGAGTATTTCCACTTTTTTTTTTTTTTTGTTCTAAGTCAAATCCATTTAGTGAGATCTCATTAAATTGCTGCAGGAAAGGCTTACCAAAGGAGCGGAGTCGTGCCCTAGCTAGCCCTGGACATTCATATAAGTAGTGGAAAACCTTCCGCTTGACAGCTCCTGCAGATAGGATTGAAGGGTAGATTGAGTCTAGCTGCATGATCCCCTACTTTCCAATGGCCTGTAAGAGTTGCAGTGATGCGTGAGATGTTTGGCCGGGAGCATCCTAACAGATCATTCGTCGTTTGGATGTTGTATTACGGCCATGTGTTTTTTGTTGTAATACATGTAGCTAGTTGCTTTCATCTGGAGACGGCCACCGCCTCTGCTATTTTTTGTGTCGAGCCTTTTCTTGCTAGCTCAATCGCTAACTCATTACCCAGTATGTTCCTGTGACCGGGAACCCATATCAGAGTGACTTCAAGCCAATGACTGAGCAATTCCGGCTCCTCTCTACATTGTAAGACTAGTTTGGATGAAATGGAGTTGGAGTCCAAGGCCTTTATAGCTGCTTGACTGTCTGAGAAGATAGCTACTCTTGCACCAACTGCCTTGTAGAGTTTTAGTGACCAATGCCAAGGCTTACTGAACAGATCCGTCAACAGAATTTGCCATTTTCAGCTGTCAAACCATGGTATCGATATCGATAGTTCTCATGCGGCTAAAAGAACAACACTGTGAAATGTCTATCTTCGGTTATTTTTAGCATTAAAAAAATGGTTTTAGGTTAAAATATCCGTGACCGAATGAGTTGGTGCGTGACTACCATTCGGAATTCAGAGAGGCAACGTCGGTCCGAGTCTCGGTAAAGATCAAAATTAAGAAACAGTTTTTTCTAATAGCGGTCGCCCCTCGGCAGGCAATGGCAAGCCTCCGAGTGTATTTCTGCCATGAAAAAGCTCCTCATAAAAACATATCTGCCTTTCGGAATCGGTTTGAAACTGTAGGTCCCTCCATTTGTGGAACAACATCAAAACGCACACCACAAATAGGAGAAGGAGCTCGGCCAAACACCCAAAAAGGGTATATATATATATATGTATATATAGGTACATATTTTTTTTTTTTCAAAAAAAGTTTTTATAAACGAAAATTTTAGTTCTTTTGTTCTAAATTGTTGGGAAAAAATTTGCTATGATTTGTCCGAGTTTTGTCTCATAGGGTTTTTAGTAATAGCTCAGACTATGGTCAGTAATTCATGAAAGTTTCTACTTCAAATTCCTCTGTTCAAACCAAATGTCTTCTAGTTATGTCTTCTATGTCTCTCCAATTTGATAAAACAAAAAGTCGGTTAATACAGGGTGGGCCAAATAAGACCTACTAATGTTAAGCACAAATAACTTTTTTATTTTTTGACATATTTATTTTTCCCTTTGTGTAGGTTATAATTGAATTGTTGGAAATTTATTATGGACCCTACAGTACAACACAACGCGTTAAAATGATTGAGTTTTTCTATTCTTAAACAATTAGCCACACAAATTGATTTTTTAAATAATGTTTTGATGTCGGTTGAAGCGCATTTCCATTTAAATGGTTATGTAAACAAACAAATGCACTGTTTCGTGCGGTGTTATGGCCACTAGAGTTATCGGCCCACATTTCTTCGAAAATGAGGATGAAATGCCGGAATCGATTGCAGGAGCTTCTTACAGAACATTGATTGAAAACCTTTTTCGGCCAATGGCGGAGCAGTATTCTTATTTGTGGTTTCGACAAGATGGACAACTGCGCATACTGCTAGGCAGTAGTCTTTAGTCATTAGTATTCCTTATTTGGCCCATCCTGTATATTGCGGTAATGTTCGCCATTGACTGTAATGGAGTCTTCTTGCTCCTCTTTGAAAAAAAAGTGCAATGATGTCACCAAATCAGCGTCAAACAGTTATATAATATATAATGTACATTGTGCATGCAGTTACTTCTCTATGGTGACTTGTAAAGTTTTCGGTTCGTAAATGTGACAATCCTGCCTTTAAACATGATCAAAGAGATGACATTGAGCTTCATCTGAAAATATGATCAAATACCGAGAAAATACATACATCGATAAAAATACTGACCTTCAATCTAGCGCATTTTCGAACAGTCCGTTAAGGAAACTTTGTTCAACGAATCATTCGTAAATACTGACAAAGTAAATAACGCCGATAGATCAAATTCCAAACCCCACATGGATCACCCTGTGGTGGATTCAGAACCGAGGTTTTGTTGAAAAAAAATTATTTATAATGAAAAAAATTTTTATGAGTAAATTGCCTGAGTTGATATTTTACAAAAAGGAAAACTTGAGAAATTTAAATTTTTGAAAAATCTGATTTGATATGGTATTTTGACGGTACATTTTTTCGACCTGACTTTTGAATAGCAATGCTGAAATGAAATGTTTCATTGAAGGAGGTTTTTTAAGTAATATCTAATTTAAATTAGACACTTTAAGGGTTGCTTCAACTTTAAATGATGCATGTATGTGTGTATTATCCGTGTCCAAAGGGTTTTAGGTTTAGGTTATTCTGGCTGGCCGAAGCCACACAGAGACCATTTTGGTCCATAGCGATACCAGATCAGAGTCCTATTTAGCGAAAATAGGCATCACTCAAGATGCGCGTACTGTTCGCGAATTTTAAGAGTCGCTCAAGCTCCAGTGTAGGGATAGCTTCTTACCTATCAAAGCTGAGAGCACCCAGGTAACATAGTCTAGTTTTCCAGAGAGTCGGACAGTGGCATAGAAGATGCTCCAGGGTTTCTCTTGTAACCGGCTCATTACATTTCCTGCAAACGATGTTAAGGGTTAAATTTGGCTTGTAAGCGTGTTCTGCAACTAGGTAGTGCCCTGTTAGTTTACCAACTAAAGTTCTGCAGTTCTTTCTAACTCCGAACAATATAACCGACTTAGTATACCTGTCATCATATGCGTGTTTACACATGATCCTGGCAACTTTCCAATTGGTTAAGCTAAGCCTTTTGCCTTTCTTAGCATGCGTTCACTAGTTCTTTTTGAATTGTGCGCAGGAGTTTAAGTATTTGACTTGTTTGATCCCCTGCAAGTCTCGCGCCTTTTTTAGCTATTCTATACGCGGTCTCACTTCCCTCTATGCCTTTATGCCCCGGAACCTAATACACACAAAGCCTGCGGTTACGACTGAGATTATTAGTCGCTTCCTTGCATTCATGGATATTTTTGGATAATATACAGTATGATTTTATCCAAGTAGAAGTTTATTGTGCAGCTAATTGTTGCATCTGTACATACAAGATTTGCTGCTTTCCTTACAGCAAATATCTCAGCTTGAAACACAGTACAATAGTTAGGGAGTTTAAATGCCTTACAAATGCTTAGTTCCGCTCAATATGCGTCTGCGCCAACCCTCTCTTACATTTTTGATCCATCGGTGAATCACTGTCGAAAGGGTTAGAAATAAATGAAATAAGTTAAAATATTTTCGTTAATGTCGTAAAATATAACAAATATTTTGATTTGCTTGCGAAGATGGAAACTTGTTTTGGTGAAGCACTACATGGTACATATTCACATACAATATGTCTGTATGTATGTATTACAAGCGGTAAAGTATAAGTATGCTAAGTTGTTATACAGCTGTTCGTGCCAGCCATGTCCGCATTGCACTTGACACTACCGGCAGAGTTGCAGTATTTTCTGCATTTGCTACTGGTTAATTAATTATAATATATGTATGTACATTTCTTTTGTTTTGTTTGAGAGGTCTGCTTATACTCGTGCATTTAATTAGACGTATCGGGTGTTTTGTTAATTTCGTGAGATAACTATAGCGATATCGATAATTATGGTTTGAGAACTGAGAGTGGCGAACTGTGTTGATATTTCGGTTCGGTAATGTTTGCCAAGTCATTATGAATCGCGCAAAATCAATTTGGTGACAACTTTCTTTCCAGAAGTGATGGTGGCCTCCTCATCCATGCGATATAACGAATCTGGATAATTTTGCATAAGGCTATGCTGTTAAGTCACTGATTTACATATGCCAACAAGCCAGAAATTCTTGAAACTTTAAAAGTCACTATTACCATTAGCACCGTACGGCCAGATATATTTGAAAAAGTAGTCAAAACTTTGACTGATCGAATAGACCGTGTACCTAACTCAGAGCCGCGGCGAACATGTGCTGAATATGGTATTCAAAAAACAAATGCTGTGAAATTGTCTACCAGATTAAATTTAAAAAATCACAGTCTTTGCCAACAAAAGGCTTTATCATTGAAAATGATTTTGCATGCTATTAGTCCATAAAATTTAAAAGGCAAAACAAATTTAAAGGGGGCAGCTCCTCTAAGACTTTCATATTTTAACATTTTTGTTATCCTCCGCTCCTCCAGCTCCTCTAAGACTTTCAAATTTTCCCATTTTTGCTTTCGCTTTAAAAATTCATTTACAATCTAAAGAATATCTTTTAAATGTTTTAAGCTTAATAGAAAGTCTAAAAAGTTCATATAAAGCCAGTAAAGTGACGAGCGTTGCATGAAAGCTGAGTAAGAGCAAACATTTTTATCGCGTTTTTCTCGAAATACGTTTATTTCCGCGCTGCCGAATATAACTCAAAAAGTAATCAAAATATCAAATTAAAATTTTACAGTGACATTCTTCAACATATTAGCCTTTGCATGAACCTTTAATTTTATATATTATTATAAATAAAATTAAAAAAAAGTGTAATTTAAAAAATAAGTGTAATTTTTTTCTTTTTCACTTCAATTTTCATTTTTTTTTCGTTAAAAGTAGGTAAATGCAAAGCGGAATAAATTAGTTTAATGAAGAATTTTTGTCTGGCGCAAATTAAAGGAGCCACGTTTGAGCAGCTGTAACACAGCAATTTTGTTTTTTTATTTTTTTATTAAAAAAAAAATATATTATATATTCATTTGAGCAGGAATATCAAAGTGAAATTTATTTCAAGATAGCAAATACTCTCAGTTTTTCCCAAAAAGTTATTGAAAAACTCATTGTCTGGAGAAGCTGCCCCCTTAACTTGTTTTATTTTAAAATTTGAGAGGCTTTTCAAGATTTTTGAATGTTTCAAAATTAATATTTGGTATTTTCGTTATCGCTCTCAGCATCAGTATATGTATGTTTTGAATTTTTTGGATGGGCGAACATACTCAGATGTCAGAATTATAGATTGACATCTCCAGGTATTCCAGTGTCAATGTCTTTAAGCGGCATGAAGCCCTAAGAAGTCAAGAGATAAATCCAAAGAAATGCCATTCTTTGTTATTTTTAAGCATAATTTTGACCGGCTGGACTTGACTCGTGAAAAGTTTTATACCGAATACATTTGGTTTTGGACAATCGAGGATGTGATGTGCTTTTTACGCAGTTTTTTCAAAACTTAACTTGATTCATTTGAAAGTTCTGCGATGCCAGGTTACTCTTCAATTCGATAAAACCTTCGAATATTGCTTTGCATTGCCTCAGCACTTTCCAGGTGCTAATTATATTGAATAGTTGGCACCAAATCTGATGTTAGCCCTCTAAAGCGTTGATTTTATGCATAATTGTTTTTGCGGCAAAGCCTTCCGAATTACTCAAACAAATAAGAAAAATGTTTCCAATGCATACAAATTTAATTGGTTTTTTTGTTTAATTATATTGAATAAAACGAATCTATTGATAACATTCCTATTAAATTTTCTGCTTTTATTGGTAAGCCATGTTTTATGTCGGCGTGAAAACATTGAATAACTTTGAAAAAAAAACAACTGATTTGTATAAGTGAGGTATTTTTATTTGGTTTGGTTATTTACAACTTATTAAAACTATTTTTTGAATACAATACAATCAATAAAGTGGCCATCTTTAATAGCAATCACAAACTGCGATCTTTTTTCTGCGTTTGTCATCGCCTTGTCAAGAATATCGGGTCTTATAGCGTCGATTTCGGCACAAATGTTTGCCTTAAGCTGGTCAATAGTCTGCGGCTTGTTGGCGTAAACCTTACTTTTCAGATAACCCCACAAAAAGAAGTACGGGGGGGTTAAGTCAGGTGATCTGGGTGGCCAGTCGTTGTCGCCTCCTTTTGACACTAGACGTCCCGGGAATTTTCGTTGCCGAAATTCAATTGTTGCATCCGCAGAGTGGCATGGCGCACCATCTTGGTGAAACCAGTGACCGTTTAAGCCTTTCTCACGCGTTTGCGGGCAGACATAATGAGCCAACATCATCGATATCGTCTTCCATCGACTGTTTCGTTTTCTCGGTAAAAAATATGGCCCAATGATAGTTTTGGCGCAAATGCCGGCCCAAATAGTTACTTTCCGGTCATGCAATGGCGTTTCATGGATCTCGTGTGGTTTCTCAATTCTCCAAATGCGGAAATTTTGTTTATTCACGCTGCCAGAGAGGTTAAAATGTGCCTCGTCAATCATTAAAATTTGCTTCCAAAAATTGGGTTCAGTGTCAACCATTCGAGCGATTGTTTGGAAGTATTTCAAGCGATGTGAATGGTCTGTCGGCAATATTCTTTTTGTCAATTGTACTTTATACGGAAACAAATTTAAATCGGCCGCCGTAGCCGAATGGGTAGGTGCGTGATTACCGTTCGGAATTCACAGAGAGGTCGTTGGTTCGAATCTCGGTGAAAGCAAAATTAATAAAAACATTTTTCTAATAGCGGTCGCCCCTCGGCAGGCAATGGCAAACCTCCGAGTGTATTTCTGCCATGAAAAAGCTCCTCATAAAATATCTGCCGTTCGGAGTCGGCTTGAAACTGTAGGTCCCTCCATTTGTGGAACAACACCAACACGCACACTACAAATAGGAGGAGGAGCTCGGCCAAACACCTAACAGAAGTGTACGCGCCAATTATTTATTTTTTTTTTTTTAAATTGAAATCATCCTTTAAAATGCGCCTCATTGTGGTTTCACTGACGTCAACATACTGTTGGCTCCTGGGCAAAGCTCTCCCTCACTGCTTCAACAAGTTCATTGGAACGTTTTGGTCGTTGATGAACGGAATGTTCATAATCTCCTACTGTCCCGTGTTCAAAAACGACACCAAACGATAAATAGTGTTGTCAGACAGTGCCTGTTTGCCGCGATACTTTTTGCGATATTCGCGTTGAGTTAGAACAATAGAACGACTATTTTCGATGTATATATATACATATATATAATTGGCGCGTACACCCTTTTTCGGTGTTTGGCCGAGCTCCTCCTCCTATTTGTGGTGTGAGTGTTGATGTTGTTTTTCGATGTATAGCGTCAGTATTTTAGCGCGTTGTTTCGGTGTAAAGCTATCCATGGTTGAAATTATACTAAATTGACGTTTCGAAAACATGTATGTTGAAGTCGATCGGTTGATAAATGACAAAGTTATTCAACGTTTACATACCGACATAAAAGATGGCGCACCCTGTACAAAATTAGCTTTATCCATAACAAGACTTGGATCATTTTTTTTACATCTCTTCCGAATAACCATCTTCACTTTCCGAATAACTATCGACGGCTTTTTCAAAACTCGCACTGCTGTCTCTTAGCCATGGCGTTCTTACAATGTATCAAAAGTGCGACTGAAAAATAAATTCCCGCATTATTTTTTAATGGCTACAAATCTGTATATTCTTTTTTACGGTTACACAATATTTTTTACATCGCTCGGAATTTTATAATTTTGCCCTTTTTTGTTATTAATTGCTTTCTTTCTTTCTCTATATTTCTTGGCACGCTCAGCGGTGCCCATAACCAATACTGCAATAGAATTTTGGTAATTTCTGACACGCTTAATTATCCAAACTGTAAAATACTAAATGAAAATAATGCAAAATCTGCACATCTAAAAATTATGAGTATATTCAACAATACATTCTGCATTCTAATGCTCAATTTCTGTACCGCGCGTTCTAACATTCAAATGTTACGATTTTGAAAATTCTGCGTTCTTAAATTCTACATGGCCAAACAAAGCATACATTTTATATATTTATCAAGTTTTAATGTTTGATAGAAAATAAATAAATAATTGGTGCGTATAGGTACTTCTGTTGGGTATTTGGCTGAGCTCCTTCTCCTATTTGAGGGGTGCCTCTTGATGTTCTTCCACAAATGGAGGCACCTACAGTTTTAAGCCAACACCGAACGGCAAATGGGTTTTTATGAGTTTTTCATGACAGAAATACACTCGGAGGCTTTTAGAAAAAGCTTTTACAATCACTTTGCTGTTTCATGCACGTGCAATCGAAGCTACGCACTTCCTAATGGTAGGCACGCACCAACCCATTCGGCTACGGCGATGTTTGAGGGGGGAAGTACCTTTAGACGTTTCAAAAAATCTATTTTTTTTTTATTGTCTTAACCGATAGGTATATGCTCTAAGAATATTATTGCAAAATTTCAAAAGCCGATCTTCAAAATTATGGAAGATATGCCACTTGAAAGTGGCGCGCGCCGAGCCGACCGAGCTTTAAACGGCGTTTTCTCGAAACCATGTTTTTCAAATTGGCGTAAGTGATTACGGAAAAATTATTGAACCAATTTTCTTCATCAAGGTTTCATTTTAAAGGGCATAAAAAGCTACTCTAGGTAGACTACGGACGAAAAGAAAAAATAATTTTTAGATACTTTTTAACACAAAAATGTTTGAAAATTTTTGCAAAAAAACCAAAAGTTTTTTTGAAGCCTCATTTTAATGGTTAATCTTCGAATTTGCTAGAGATTGTAGTCTATCTAGGATAAAAAACCCTCCTGAGTAAAATAATGTTTGATTTTATGATTTCAGATGAAAGTTGCGGTCAGGATCGCTTTCGCCGAATTCGATGTCAGTGGCGACACGATTTACGTGAACCGCCATAACTCAATTAATTGCTTATTTATAATAATGTTAAATACGCTTTTTTCTTCTTGGAGCATTGCCCTAAATATATATCATATTAATTTCATGTGCACTGTTTTCATTTTCCCAAAAATAAATCACGAAAAACTGTTTTTTTTCGGCCCTCTAAAGGTACTTCCCCTCTTAATAGACTTACATATGTACATATTTTACTTGCGTGACCATTTTTATGTCGTGTCGCTTTTGCATGTTTTCCAGCAAATTATTTTCAATGCCAAAAAAAAGATTTCTACAATTTTCTGTTTTGTATTAGCACTTGAAGTTCAATATCTTGAAAAAACACCCGATACACGCGTATTCTGTTAATAATGGAAGTATTTCGAAATTCTTTTCGTTGCTGCTGCAATAACTGTTATCTTTTTTTATTATATATGTTGTTATTTTATTATCGTAGAGGCTATTGTGTATGCCTAACGCATTTTTGATGTGAGAATTTTTTTTTTTTTTTTTTTAAATTGATACCTGTGCTGCCTATGTATTATTTGATGAATTTCATCAACATATTTGTTTTTATTGGGTTTTTAAATTTTTTCACACTTCATCGGTTTTTTCCCATATAATCCTACCATTGTGCAAAGACGTTGACGAAAAATGATAATTTACTCTAATGACATTAGCAGCTTAGCGCTTCGAATTTTTGTGAATACAAGTGCATATACCTACATACATATACATATGGAAATAATTGTATACATATGTCCCACTGCAATAGGTGTTTGAGTTCGTAAGCGCTTTAGGCTTAGTGTGAGTTTGACGAAAGGTGCAAGCCTAATTGTTTTGATTGCTGCTTAGGATTATTCTTTTTTTAAGTTTTCGATTTTGGATAACAATTGGAGTTAATTATTATACTGTAAAAGGTTATATTTTAGTAAAAATTAAAATTTTTCGATTGAAACACTGGGGTGCATAACTAAAACGCAGTCTTAATATGAACATAACCATTTAGTACTGCACATATTAGGTGCGCACCAAAGTTCCCGCTGCTTGTCAATACGAGTAGGTGCCGCTAGCAGTGTGTGCTAGTTGATTCTAACATAACCTAAACGTCATAAACCAAACTTGGACACATGGTAAACAAATTGCTTCGACACATTAGTGATATTATTTTGGTATCATATACTTTTGGTGTTGTAAAAATGTCTGATTTTGTGAAGAATAATCGTCA
>JAYXIM010033085.1:0-17594 GCA_037575425.1 Anastrepha fraterculus
TACTAGACTATCTGCAAGGCAATCAGATCAACTCTTGGTCGTGGCGAAAACTATATAAACTAATGAGATCACCCTCATAATCTTGCATACAGTACTGTACTGTCTAAAAATAAAGGAATACAACGAAAAATAATTAAATAAAAAAAGACACCTTAAGCGCATCTGTCGCTTGGTGCAAAACGCATTTGATAACTTTAATTAAAGCCAACCACAGAAATTGCGTCGACAACTTAATCCAAAATGAGTTGGGCTGCAAAAGAAAAGAGAAAACGAAAATAAATTTCATATCTAAGTGCTAGATAATAAGCGAGTTTTCTTAAAAGCCTTCATGCGCAGACATACATACACCTAGTTGCACATTTGCAGTTGCATGCAACTAAAATAGCAGAACACAAAGTGATTGGATGCAGAAAATCGACAGACAAACATGTTGCGCCACGAGCGCAACAAATTTAATTTAATTTAATTAGAAAAGTGTCGACAAGTGGTGGCAAACACGGCTTAGCGAAGACTCACACTCAGCTACACCAACCCAATGAGGCAAAGCGAACCACCGTAGCGTATACGTAATGTTTCTCCACCGAGCCAACGCATTTTGTGCGGCATGCATTGTCGTTGTTGTTGTGTGTTTAGTTCAACTGCCGCTTACTGGAAAGCAATATTATGCAGCAACACTACGCTTGGATTACGTGACACAACATGGCGCGCACACCAGGCACAATCAACAACGAAAACACATCCATATGTACATACTTGCCTTCAGCTGCAGCACGTGCACATCCATGCACATATATACATAGTGTAGTATAGTTGTAGTGAATAAATCAACCGCTGAAAGCCTTTTGTGGAGCTGCGCGCATCCCCGTTGGCTTTTTCATACACACAAACGATACTGAACGAAATGCACTTTGCACTCAGGCGTTGCTGATTGTTTCAAGCGCCAACGCTCAGTGTTTATATTTACAAGTTCCCAAGTTGCAATTCGTACAAACTGTTTACGTTATGAAAGATTGTGGTTCAGTGTGCTTTAAAACAATATATATTATATGAATTGGATGATGGACCTACACACACACATGCGTACACTCAAATCACAAATGAGGTGGTTAAGTAAGTGCTAACTTCTGATTGCTACAAACTGTAGGCTATGTTGCTCGCTCTATAGTTGTTTAGTTTTCAATCTAGACTGCTTATATACTAGGTCTCATGCATAAAATTTAGTTTCTAATCTAAGGCAAAGCAAGAGTATTCAGCTCAATCTACTAAGTGCAGGTTTCAGTGTCAATTTCGCCTAAGTTCAGTATGCTCGATTACCATATACTATACTCGATGGTAACCATTTTTTTATATTTGGTTCTTGTTTTATGCCTTGATAAAAATATAGCGCATTCTATAACAAAACCCATAGAGCTTAAATTTCCCAAATTTGTACAGAAATCCAGAAAAATTTGACAAATTAAAAAAAAGAAAACCTCAACAAAATAACGTATGCAAGAAACATATACGCATCTCATTTTGAGCTTGCCAGATTGACCTGCGCTCAAGATCTATCGGAAATCAGATACATTTGGGTATAGCTTTCAGCACCCAGTGGTTTAGTCATTACAGAAGGTGTACATATACATCACACTTGGCTGCATACATATATAAGTATGCATTTCTTCTTTATTTATGATGAGAATATAATATATATACAAGCATATTTATATAAGTTGTTGCCTTGCCATCTGACTTTCATCCATTCTACTTATTAATTTAAATTTTTATTTTCGCAGCTGCCAACTTTTGGCATTAATCAAATGCGAATATCTAAAATGGTAAATGATCTTTCAAGCCAGTGAAGCCATTGGCTGCTACGACCACAGCAACTGTTGCACGCTTGATAACAGGAATATTGCCAAGGGTTTAAATATTTGTATTTTCTGGGCGAATAAATGCAAAAGTTTACTTTTAGCAACTAAACAAAGCATGCAACTGATGCTGGCTTTCCCTCTACTATAAGTTGATAAATACTTATATATCGAAATCGCGCGCTTGAAAGGCTAAAGTTCTATACATAAGGAAAGAAAAATGAGGCGTTTTAAAATTTAATATACAGTACGTTCTGTTTTTATGCGGCTTTTTTTTTATGCGGTTTTGAAATAGTGCGGTTTTTTTTTAAATTACAGAATGCATGTCGACCTATCGGGAATTGTACATATAAACAAGATTCTAAACCAGCTAAGCAAAAACTCATCATAGATTACATCAGAAATGCTAACCCTACAAGTATGGAAGATATATAAAGATATAATTTTCAAAGACACAATATTTTGTTTATGCGATTTTATTTAATTATTTCAGATTCATGCGGTCTATGGAACGTATCTATAGTAATAATATGGGACTAGTGCCCTTTTTTATGCGATTATTTCAGATTTATGCGGTTTTAGCATTTGAAACGTATCTATAGTTTTACTATAGAACTAGTAGCTTTTTTTATGCTGTTTTTTTTATGCTGTTTCTTGCGGAACGTATCTACCGCATAAAAACAGAACCTACTGTACACATATATGTGTTTATATGTATGATATTGCGAGCCTGATAAACTATAAGAATACGTAGCAAAATTAGCCGCAGTTAAACGAAAAAAATCTAATATAAAACTTTTCCGTCGCTTCATTAAAATTTTAATTAAGAGTGAAAATGTTTTGATGCACCAGCCGTGTTTGCCGAATTTTTCACACTACCACACATATAAATATATGTACTTTGACCAATGAACGTGTTTCTACACAGCTATTTATAATATTGTTTATATTATAGGGAAATAATTTATATATAAGGGAAATAATTTTTCCATTTAAGAAATTATTTGCCAAAATATATTTTACCAAAGCAAACAGCCTGCTATTACCAATAAAAAAATGTGAAACGTTTGTTACTTATCTTGAAAATTACCTCCTTTAATAAAAAGGTGCCACCACCAGTGACTTTATGACTTCCTTCACCCGCCGAAGCATAAACTCGATTAACGTTGGAAATTCAGAAGTTGGTATTTTCTTCTAATGATGTTTATTTCCGAAATAAGCTAAAATATTCTTACCGACTCAAGTCCAATATTTTACTACTTTCACCAATAAATATGGCCGTATGACATCAATGGTGGCTTAAATATCGGCTTTCAAAGCTTCGAGAATCGCTGGTTTGTCGACATAAACCAAAAACTTAACATAGATCCGTAAATAGCAATCCACAGTCGTTTAATCGCACGAACGAGCAGGCCAGTGAACAGGACTATATCTGGAAAGAAAGTTGTCACCAAATTAATTTTGCAAAAAATCGATTGGTAAGCACGCTATATGGCAAGGGCTCTATGAACTTCATGCACACATTTTTTCAAAGTAAATATCCACAATTTAGAGGCGTTGTACTCGAATTAAACTATTCATGGTGACTTGCCAAACCTTACTGAATACAAACGTCTGCACAGTTTGCCATTCTCAGCTATCAAATCAACTATGATCGATATTGATAGTTCTTAGGCAGTTTAAAAACAGCCCCTACTTATTGAAATGCTATTTACCAGAAAATATGAACTTTCATACTTTCCAAATTAAACAAGTGCAAGTTTTAGCGCATGGACGTCTGGCTTAGTGGGAAGCTCTCCGGAAGGGCTATAATATCACTGCGGAGGGTGCGAAGGATGGCATGTATTGGCACCACCGGAGCATGTAGAACTTGTCCCAGTGCTGCCCTGAATGTCGTTTTGCACTTACATCCCATCGAAGTTTACATTGTTTCCATCGCTGTTCAAGGTGCGATCTGGTGAAAGAGTTGGGCCTCTCAATGGACATGTTAGCAATTTTAGGCAGTTAATAGCGTAATTCTCTGAACTTCGGACAGATCTCTCCATCCCCAAACTAGAGTTTGTGAGTTGTGCCAGGGCAGTCTTTCCACACAGGCAGGATTGGAACGAGTGGAAAATCTGCACCGAAGCTGGCACATCTGTCTTCACTGACGGCTCTAAGATGAAAACGGGAGTCGGAGCAAGGGCTTTCTCATAACCAGCCAATTTATCTATTTACTTAAAATTGCCGAATGCTACTAGTGTTTTTCAGGCAGAAGTCTTTGCGATCCTGCGGGCATGCAAAATTCTTAGGAAACGTGGGAGCGAGGGAGATGTTAACATTCTTTCCGATAGTCAAGTCGCGATCAAGGCACTGGCATTGCCATGGTGCAGACCCAAACTAGTCAACTCCTGTAAGGATAAGATTAAATCTCTTAGGTACGTTGGAGACATTTATCTGATCTGGCTTCCAGGACATAGGAACACAGAGGGAAATGAAATTGCTGAAGAACTTGTCAGGAAGGAATTCTCTGAATTGATATCAGAGACCGTTTACCTGGTCATCGGCATCCCTCTGATAGTTGTTAAAGGGGGATTGCGCAACTTATTTCTCAGGAAAGTGCAGAAAAGATGGAACTCCATTTCTTCATATGCTATTTCGAAAGCCCTTTGGCTCCAATAGAGGACTCACAAAGTCCTGGGGACTCCACGGCATTCACTTTCCAAATTCATAGCTGTGTTTATCGGTAATTCGGTGACCGGCATGCACGCGGAAAAGCTAGGTTTACAATTTAATATCTATTTCAGAGAAGGAGACTGTCGAGCACTTTCAATGTCAATGTCCGGCTTTTGCAGTAAGGCGATTAATTTCACTGGGTGCACCTTTCTTCGACAGTCTGGTGTAGTGCGCCAACCTAAATTCTATCAATTTTCTCCATCAAAATCTTACACGAAATGCGAACTTTAATAATTTAAGAGTACGTAATAATTTTTAAGAAACGGTCGCAGGTTGATTGAGGGCTTTGCAAATATTCACAGTGACAACAAAAACTGCAGCAGCTGACTGCTAGTGGCAAAAGTCATGCGTTAGCCTACAGCTGACCTCTGAAATGGAATGTATGCATGCCTGTGGCTCACTCTTACGCAAACGAGCACACTCGCACTCGCAATAACACTGCGAAACCCAAATATGCATGTAGTAGTGAAATATGTATTTTAAAGCAGCTTCGTGTTGGCCTCGCAAAAACACTCTCGTCCACTATAGGCCGATACTTCTATGCTACCTTCAACTTGTAGACTAGCCGCGCCTGCGAATGTTACTTTATTAAATGTAACGTATCGAGCGCCTTTCGCCTGCAAAAACAATGAACTTGGCATCATGTGACTGTGGGGTTGCTATAAAGCCCTGTGCACGTGTGTTTGTTTTAGTGGGGGAAGTAACCGTGAAATTCAATGGAATAGTACGCAAGGCAGCTTAGTATTAAATTTATACGGTTTAAACAGCAGATGAGAAAATAATTGTCGAATATTTAATTTTGAAAAAAATTTACACATCGAGATGTGCTGATTTTCTTAGAAGTAACTCAACAGGCTGAGTTATGCTTTTTGCATATTTATGGAATTTTTGAATATTTCAGCGATAAAGAGAATAAAAAAGTAAGTGTCTCTACACACTTAAATAGTAAATAAATAGTTCACTTGTTGCCTGCCGAGTCTGCAAAGTTGTGTTAGTGAGTTAATGGGAATAGTCCATCCCTTATGATTGTTGCGCTAGCACGGAGTTGACTATTGATTTCCTTTGTTTGGCGTCGTCTCGTAATTCCTCGGAAGTTTTGATGGTGTAGGTAAAATTTGGCGAAAAAGAAATTTAATTGATATTTGCATAGACTGATTTCATAATACTCAAGCCGGGTTTTAATATCGTAGCGCAAATGATTATCTTTTGTTCTACCACAAGTAATGAGTAGTTGAGCTCTTTCTTTTGTGCGGAATTGTGCGCTTTTCAGGCAATGAAACAAACCGTGACCATTTTTTCTGATCTTATCATTTCTGAGAAGAAAGTTTTCGAGAGGGTACGGACACTTTCGTTTCAAAAGGATTGAATATTTTCCATGCATTGTTCACCATGACCGAAAAGGGTCGCAGCGTAATCTTGGTTTTCCTTCTACGGCATTTTAAAAGCGTTTAAAATGTAATTTTGGAAACATCTAACGCAATTTTTATATATAATACAACAAGAAAAATAACTTAATATTTGAATAAGCAGTCACTTCATTTTAGGCTTCAGTTATTTCATGGAAATTTTTAAATTTATAAAATAACATATCCACTTTTAAGCAAATGTATATAAACAGTATTTGTACAGATGTATGTGTGTACCCAACCACAGCTGTAGCTTGCAGAGCCAGCGAAATTGAATTATAAACATTGAATGATTCTGGTAATGAAACTCAGTACACTTTTTGAAGGAGAAAGGTACACTGCTCTTTAACAGTGAAGGGGTGCGATTGAGAAAGCTTTGATCACTACACAAGCACAATTTTACAGATGGTGCAAATAAAGAGAACGAGAAGCAGTTAAGCAACATACCGTACATATGTAATTGAATCGAATTTATCTCAATGGATTTTTTCTTGTAAGTATGTATGTTACGTATTTGTGCAACTCAAATCTGTTTATTCAATAAACAGTTGGAGGCGATTAATTAAATCTGTAGTGATAAAATAACGCAAAATAAAATGAAAAAGCGAAAGCTTAAATTGGAATTTGACCTGGACAAAAATCGATTGAAGTCAGATTTTTGCGGTGAGCATGTGAGATAGGAGTACGAACTATTTACATATGGGTGAGAGCAAAAAAATTGAAAGAAATAATACAGGAGGATCAGAAATCCAATTAAGTGAAATAAAATTAAATTAAATGAGATGAAATAAAATAAGGATGTAACTGAACTAATTGAAAACATGGGAAATAAAAAAAGCAAAAAATAAAAAGTAATAATAATTTGCAGTCATGCGAAACTAAATAAGATGTAGTGTGTTAATGAGTTAAACTATTATCTTACGGTGGGAACTAAAAAAATTATCGATACTGGAAAAAATCATATCATTTATATACAAACAGTACACAAACAAGCAGTCTACTAGAGCTCCAGATACCCGGATATCTAACAGTGTAAGTGGCTCGATACTCACTCGAATTTCGTTTATTGCTCAAATTTGTTTGTTCGAAATTTTCGAGCCTTTGAACAATTTGAGCAGCTAAATAAATTCCAATTTTGTTTTTAGCACTTTTTTTGTTTTCCAACGACCTTGAGAACTGTGCACAAAAAATTTATAAAACTAAAAATAAAGGGTCGAGAAACAAGTCAAAATAATCGAAAGTATTGCTTGAATGTACTCCAGCTCAGGTTCGAAAATTTTCGAGTAATAAATATGAAACAGGTGGGCATGTTATTTGCCTGGACATTTCGAAAATGTATGAATAAAATTGAGAGTTCTGCTATCCAGCAGTTAGTAGGTGAAGGTGGGTGAAATGATTGAAATGACAGTCTGGTACTCCCAAGTAGCGCTAAAGCGCCCTTTTGATACCATTATGAGACCCGCAGCGGGTCAAGCATAGCTGCTGCTGTACATAACAAAGAATGTTGATGGGATTTAGGTTGGACCACTGCCTTAGGCTATCAAAGAAAGGACCATCCAGTGACCTTAATCGTTTGGCTACGAAGCCTGACCTTTACAGAGAAAGTGTTCAACAATATCCTTCTCTGAAAGCTCCCCACAGTTTTTTCAATGGGGATTAAATGGTACACCTAATCTTTCTACTATACAGCTACGAGTTTGGAAATATAATGGCGTGAAGTACCCAGTACTTTCCGCGTCCTGCACCATCAGTTACTTTTTACAAACTGGGAGCGAAATTAGTTGACATTTTTAAATGCTCAATGATAAAAATCCAAATATATATAAAAATATTATTAAAAATCACTTTTCGATTATATTTTTCGAGTTTGGTATATTTTTTGTACACAAATAAAAAAAATTTTAGAGTGTAATTTTTTCGCTATGAAAAATAAATTATTTTGTAAATTGTTATTTTTTTTATCAGAAATATATTAATAAATTATTTTGTGAATTGCTATTTTTTTTGATCAGAAATAATATTTAATTTTCAAATGTTCAATGATAAAAATCGAAAGCTTTCAAATATTGGAGAACCCTTTCGGACATATAAATATATATGTACATACATATGTGTATATTTTTGGATGCTTTTTATGAATTTTAAAATTGTTGAGCTGAATACATGAAAAATATTATTAAAAATCATTTTCCGATTATATTTTTTTGATTGCAAATAAAATCTTTTTATTTGAATTTTATTTCTTCGCTATGAACTCCTAAACTATTTTTTAGCTTTTTTGATCGGAAACTATATCTACTTTTCGAGTTATAAAATTTTCATCACAAGTTTTCTCAGCTTCACAACATTTGCTTTATTTATTTTTATACAAACTAAAATTATTGTTGAGGGTTATTTTTTCTTTCAGATATACAATTTTTTTGTGTCTTATTGTTTTCGGCAGATAGAAAAACTCAATAATATGTTAATTGGAAAAAAATATATATAAACTAGCACACCCGGCCCGCTTCGCTGGGCACACTAAAATAGAATAGATATGGTTTAGAACAGAAAAGATATGGGTTTCATATTATTTATTTCTTTATTCTTTTTTCAAGCGCTTTGGCATAAACAATATTTTTTGTTTTTCTATTTGTTTTTGAGTAAATATAAAATATAAATTGAAAATCAGGAAAAAAGAAGATTGTTTTTAAATTTCAAATCAACGCAAATGAATAACTAAGAAACAATCGTCTTTTTTCCTGATCATCCATGAATTTTTCGTTTCAATTTATATATTTCCATTTATATTTTTCAAAAAAAAAAAAACGAAAAAATTTTTTTTTTTTCCACGAACACATAATTTCATTTGAACATTCGAATTTCACATTAAATTCTCAAATTTCGTAAGAAATTTTTCACTGTTCCAAAATCCAATTAAAAAAAATTCACAAAGAATTGTTACACTTTGCACTTACGTCTTCTCCTTATGGCATCCAAATCAAAAAGAAATATTGACAAATTGTAACTCACACTGTCAATTTGACAGTTCAGTTCCGCCCCAAGCGTTAAAAAAGTAAACGACATTATGGCTGGTTCAAAAGAAGGCTGTACCCGTTGCCAGTGTTCCGAATTACAACCAAACTTTTCGAAACCCATTTTCAATACTTACTTAACAATGTGTGTCACTTTGGTTTAATTCGGTGCAAAGGCACAGCGGGTCCACGTTTTGGCATATATTTCGAGACCCTAGTCATCAATAGGTATGAAAATTACCCCGTATTAAAGCACTTATCAACAGCTTTCATTTGATACCCATATTGTACATACTCATCCGAAAGTTACCGGGTCCACATTTTGACCTGTATCTCGAGACCCTATGTACCAATTGGTATCCAAACTATACGGAAACCATCTTCAATACCTACTTAACAATGTGTGTAAGTTTGGTTTAATTCGGTTCGAAGGCACGGCGGGTCCACGTTGTGGCATATATTTCGAGACCCCAGTCATCAATAGGTATCAAAATTACCCCATATTAAAGCACTTATACACAGCTTTCATTTGATAACCATATTGTACATACACAACCAAAGGTTACCCGGGTCCACGTTTTGACCTATATCTCGAGACCCCAGTCACGGAGCGGCATGAAAAATACTCTGTACTAAAGCATTCACCAACAGCTTCAATTTGATATCCATATTGTACAAACACATTCTAGGGTCCACGTTTTGGTATCTATCTCGAGACCCTAGTCACGGAGCGGCATGAAGAATACTCTGAACTAAAGCATTCACCAACAGCTTCCATTTGATACCCATATTGTACATACACATCCGAAGGTTACCTGGGTCCACGTTTTGACCTACATATATCTCAAACCCTATCCACCAATAGGTACCCTATGTTACTTCTATCACCTCCAAAAACATGTGTACAAAGTTTCGTAATAATCGGTTAAGTAGTTTTGGCGTGAAAGCGTAACAAACAAACTTACATTCACATTTATAATATTAGTAGGGATTTACTCAAAAACAAATAGAAAAACAAAAAATATTGTTTATGCCAAAGCGCTTGAAAAAAGAATAAAGAAATAAATAATATGAAACCCATATCTTTTCTGTTCTAAACCATATCTATTCTATTTTAGTGTGCCCAGCGAAGCGGGCCGGGTGTGCTAGTATAAAATATAAATTGAAAATTAGGAAAAAAAGAAGATTGTTTTTAAATTTCAAATCAACGCAAATGAATAACTAAGAAACAATCGTCTTTTTTCCTGATCATCCATGAATTTTTCGTTTCAATTTATATATTTCCATTTATATTTTTCAAAAAAAAAAAAACGAAAAAATTTTTTTTTTTCCACGAACACATAATTTCATTTGAACATTCGAATTTCACATTAAATTCTCAAATTTCGTAAGAAATTTTTCACTGTTCCAAAATCCAATTAAAAAAAATTCACAAAGAATTGTTACACTTTGCACTTACGTCTTCTCCTTATGGCATCCAAATCAAAAAGAAATATTGACAAATTGTAACTCACACTGTCAATTTGACAGTTCAGTTCCGCCCCAAGCGTTAAAAAAGTAAACGACATTATGGCTGGTTCAAAAGAAGGCTGTACCCGTTGCAAGTGTTCCGAATTACAACCAAACTTTTCGAAACCCATTTTCAATACTTACTTAACAATGTGTGTCACTTTGGTTTAATTCGGTGCAAAGGCACAGCGGGTCCACGTTTTGGCATATATTTCGAGACCCTAGTCATCAATAGGTATGAAAATTACCCCGTATTAAAGCACTTATCAACAGCTTTCATTTGATACCCATATTGTACATACTCATCCGAAAGTTACCCGGGTCCACATTTTGACCTGTATCTCGAGACCCTATGTACCAATTGGTATCCAAACTATACGGAAACCATCTTCAATACCTACTTAACAATGTGTGTAAGTTTGGTTTAATTCGGTTCGAAGGCACGGCGGGTCCACGTTGTGGCATATATTTCGAGACCCCAGTCATCAATAGGTATCAAAATTACCCCATATTAAAGCACTTATACACAGCTTTCATTTGATAACCATATTGTACATACACAACCAAAGGTTACCCGGGTCCACGTTTTGACCTATATCTCGAGACCCCAGTCACGGAGCGGCATGAAAAATACTCTGTACTAAAGCATTCACCAACAGCTTCAATTTGATATCCATATTGTACAAACACATTCTAGGGTCCACGTTTTGGTATCTATCTCGAGACCCTAGTCACGGAGCGGCATGAAGAATACTCTGAACTAAAGCATTCACCAACAGCTTCCATTTGATACCCATATTGTACATACACATCCGAAGGTTACCTGGGTCCACGTTTTGACCTACATATATCTCAAACCCTATCCACCAATAGGTACCCTATGTTACTTCTATCACCTCCAAAAACATGTGTACAAAGTTTCGTAATAATCGGTTAAGTAGTTTTGGCGTGAAAGCGTAACAAACAAACTTACATTCACATTTATAATATTAGTAGGGATATCAGCGCAAATGAAATTTAGCTTGAATCCAATAATATTTTTATACGGCGTTACCAACTTATTTTGAAGAAAATTTTAAATTGATAATTTAATTAACCTCAGTATCTCAGGCTCTATTTAACACGTTGACTGCCGAGCGAAATTTGCTGGTTATCACACAGCGCCGCAAGTGTGCATCACATAATCGTGCAAGTATAAATTGAAACATCGCACGTTCTCATTTTAGTTGCAATACTGTAGGGGCTGTTGATATAATATATTTGTTGAAACACAGAAATCCCTTCTGGGATAACGCAACACGTATTTGATGTATATTATTGAAATACTTCATTTTTAATACTATATGAAATCTTGAAATCATTTCATCATATTTATATTTGAATTGTCATACATTATATATATATATCCTGTTATATGTTTTCAATTTTAAAATCAAACGACAGAAAATATAATTGACGCAATATTACACCAAAAACAATGCGCCGGCACCCATTGTCCGGCGCGGCGCCATTGAAAAGCCATGCGCCGGGCAATGGGTGCCGGCGCGGCAGTCAACGTGTTAAGGAAGAACACCAAGACGCACGTCATACCTAACAGAAGTTTACGCACTAATTAATTGTTTATGTATCTCACACCACTTCAGATCAGAGCTAAGTTGAAGTCATTAATATTTGAATATCAAGTTTTCGTTTTCGGTTTTGGTCTTTGAAACAGTCTGCGGCACAAGTTGAAAAGTAATTAAAAATACACTTTGTTTTAAAACGAGCTTCGGAAACCTTTTACCAATTGATAAGTACTATTTTCTGCCCCTTATTTTCTTCTTCTTATTAGCTAACTACACTACCACTATCCATTTTAGATATTTATTTTCAAGTATTAAATACATAAATTAAATATTTCATGCTACACCCAAGTGAAGCCAAGGCCAACAGCCAATTTATCAATAAAATATTGAAAAAATAACAATCCTAAATATTATCACTGAACCCTTACCAATTTTGAAGCAAACCAAACTTCGTATTTTCAATCCAAATAAGAAGGTTCAAAAGTGATGGTTTTGCTTTGTTAATGTGAAACATGGCACATGTCACCAGAAAACTTCAAATGCTCGTCAATCGATGTCTCATAATCCGCATAAGGTGGCCAGATACTTGGGTTCCGAATCAACAGTTACTCAGTCGCAGTAAACAAGAACCGATTTATCTGTAAATTCATGAGTACAACAGAAACCTGCTTCCGAAATCTGTAGAATAGCCCTCGATTGGAATCCAAGCGGATCGCGCGCATGACGCAGACGACCCCGGGCTCATGGAGACGCAGTCTTAATAATGAAATCAGCGCAACCGGTCTAGCCATCTAGAGCAATTCTATTATTTCCAATTTCCATACAAACGAATTGCAAGGAACCTTAGTATCATATTTATCAAATCTACCAGCGCCACTGGCATTTGAACCGTCTACAAAATCGCTGCCGGATACCGCAAGCGACTAATGCGATTGAATTGCAAATGCTCAACAATAAAAGTAACAAAATTCTAATTAGACGTCTACTTTTATCTTAGACTATAATAAACGGAACAAATGAATCCATGCAGCGCCACAAAGTCGCGCCGTCTCAGCGACACAACCAACCGATGCGCTCCAAATCGGAGTGTGGCTGCAACGATTGCAATGTGATTCATGTGGAAAAAATAGGAAAAAAAGAGAAAAATCAGCAATAAAAAATTCTTGCTAAAAATGTTGACGGAAGAAGTAGCGAAATGAAGGCAGAAGGAAGAAAAAGGAAGCAATGAAAAGTGAAATGATAAGAGTAGCGCAAGTAGCAATGAAGGTAGTGAATGAGAAGCAGCTGGTTTTGGTTGAATTTGAAATTTATGTATAAATTTGCTGTTACTGCTCTACACAAATACTACCAACGCACACGTGCATATATGAAATTGTATTTTTATTGTTGCAGCTAACAGTAAACTTGATTTACCATCAGACTGTATTTACACTGCTAATGCACTGTCAACTAAAGTTAAACCATTCGCAATGCAGGCAGCTGAAAAAAATTCTCTACACACTAACTCTAGCAGTTATCGGTACATTTGTGTGTATGTTTTTGTATTCACAAACACCAATTCCAAATATATAAGTGTTGTAATTATATGCATGACTTCTACTAGATGTCGCCTGCATTGCAGCAGATAAAACTCGAAATTTTGAAAAAGTCAACTGTAGTTGAGTTCATCAGCTGGGTCGAGGACAGATGTCAAGTCGAGTTCAGTTGAGTGCATTTGTGAGGAGTGGAGCTCAAATTGGATTGTTGTTTTAGTTGGTGTGTGCACAAAAGTGAAATGTTGGTGTACTTTCGATTTTGTTTATTGTTTAATTTGATTTTATCATGCTTTTGCTTAGCTGCACTGCATTGCTTTCAAATACACAGAATTATATTCCCCTATAACTTCAAAAAGTTGTGGCGGATGCATCCACACATGCATATAAGTACATGTATTGATGGACCAAGGTATAGTCCTGAAGAAAAACAATAATGGATAATATATCGGGGAAAAATATTCTCAATAGCGTTTGCAAATTCCACTTTTTTATCCAATTTTTTCTTTCTTAATAACAGTGTATATATTGTAGACATACAATCAATTTTTGTAAAATTTTCTAATTTATTTTCATATGCAAAATTCTTCTTAACCCTTCATCCTTACTTACGTTGTCATCAAATTTTGTTGACAATTGTTGACCAATGTTTTGCTTAGAAAATAAATATGTGTGCAATTAGGGATTAGTGGCCAATGGAGCCTAAGTGAGTTAAGCCCAGTGAAGTGGTGATATTTGGTTGCTCAAAAATTGTTGCGAGCGAAAAAGTAAACTTTTTTTGTTATCTTGTAAAAATTTGAAGTGCATGTGAAACTATAGATTTTACATAAAAACTTGTAAAACAATCCGTCTTTTGATTCCTTTATTTTGTACACACAATAGGAAATTTAAGTTTGTATGGAAGGTGCCTTGCCGCCTTGTTCCAATACTTGATGATTTTCACCATAAGACAGGTATTGCTAATTTGTGTAACTGTTTCAAATTTCATTGTCTTAGCTTTTATGGTTCCGAAGAAAAGCGATTTGAAAAGTCCACTTTGTATGGAAGGTGCCACGCCCCCTTTTAAATACTTACCACTTTTTACCATAGGTATGGTATATACATTTTATGCTTTCGTACCAAGTTTCCGTTCTCTAGCTTTATCGGTTTTAAAAATATATTGATTTTCGCATATCGGTCTAAATGCCATTTGCTACGGTCGAATGGGCTATGAAGTCATTGCATCCGTATTTTGCGCTCCAAATCAATCAACTAAAAGAGAAGCGAAGAATACCAAACATATTTCACAACGCTAAGACCTCGATTTATAGCAGGTGGCGACTATAATGCGAAACATGTCCACTGGGGCTCACGCCTAATAACTCCAAGACGACGCAAACTCTGCAGGCGAATAACTTTAATCATTTCTCTTCAGGGCTCCCCACCTACTGGCCATAAAATTAAAAATTGCTATTTCATATGGATTTCCCGATTCCACAATTTACTTGGAAAGAAGTAAAACACACGATAAGCAAGGAAGTCAAAACAAAAAAGACGCCAGAATACGACATCATAACGAGTAACATTTTAAAAGATTTACCTACGTACCTACATATTAATTGCGATGATCAAAAACGAGTACTTTCCCATTCAGTGGAAAGTTGTTGAAATTATACTTATTCTAAAGTCTGGGAAACCTCCAAACGTTGCTTCCAACTATAGGCCAATAAGCTTGCTGCTGCTTATTGTTTCTAAACTTTATGAAAGGTCGCTTCTGAAAAGTCTTAATCCGATGATTCAGCAAAGGAAACTCATTCCAACTCACCTATTTGGAGTTCGCAAACATCACTCGACTATTGGGCAGGTTAATTGTGTGTACAAATTCACTAGAGAGCACTAGAAAAAAAGGAATACTGTACTGTAGTATTTTTAGATATTACGCAAGCTTTTGATAAGGTATGGCTTGAAGATCTGCTACACAAGCTTAAAATGAGTCTACCGCATAATTACTATATGCTTCTAAAATCGTAGCTCAATTGTAGACACTTTCTTGTCACAGTAAACGATGAAACTATTAACCTCCACCAAATTAAAGCAGGTGTACCAAAAGGAAGTGTCCTAGGACCCGCTTTGTACACTTCATTCACAGCCGACCTACCCTTAACGAAGAGCACATACTCGTATACGTGCATTCACTTATGTCGATGATACGGTTATAATGTCCAAAAGTAGCCATGCCGCAATTGCTTCTTTCTACCTACAAGAAAATCTCAACAGCGCACAGTGGTTCCGCCATAGGACATTGGATGAAAATAGTCATGTTAAAATTATGCAACAATATTTAGCTAAATGTTAGTTCATTAGTCATAGTAACTTAGAGTATAAAAGAAATTTCAACTGCACAAACACTTCACTTATAATTGTGCCTCCAAAGTAAGAGAATTTGAAAAGTGATAGTTAGCGTGGTCTCCGCTCCGTACTTACGCAGTTCCGGGAAGTGTTATTTTTCTAAGAATTACTGTGTTTATGACCTGTTGTACAATGGAAATTCATGTTGAAGGTATGTAAAACATGTTGAACGTTTTCTTATCTTTTTTAATTATTATTTGATGCGTTTTCAGACCGTACGAAATACGTACTTTAAAATTTTCCATTTTTTTTTTTATAAGAAGTTTGTAAAGTTTTAACTAAGTTCGCACGAATTCGCACAAATGAAACATACATTAAAATATTCTTACATATATCCTCTTTAAGGAAAAATAGTTTCCAGCTGCGATGACCTGCGACTGCGCTTGATATAGGGTCTAATCTGTACCTATGTGACTCATCTACGAGTAAATGTTAGATTTGTGGTGCGACACCTAAAGAAATGAATGGCATAGAAAAGTGTAGAAACAAACAAGTAAACTCCAGTAGATTTGAATTTGGTTTATCACCCCTGCATTCTTGGATTAGATTTTTTGAATACTTTATTCATGTTTCTTATAGAATCGAATTTAAAAGGTGGCAAGCACGTTCATCTGAGGAAAAAGCACTTTTAGCTAAGAGAAAGGAATTCGTTCAGAGGGAGTTTAGAGAACAATTAGGCTTGATAGTTGACAAACCCCGAAGTGGAGGAAGTGGCACCTCTAATGATGGAAATACAGCACGAAAATTTTTCCTTCATTCAACCATATCATCCGAAATCACAGGAATAGACAAACACGTTATAGACAGATGTAGTTATCTCCTACAATGTCTTTCATCTGGTTTTAAAATTAATTCGAATAAATTCAAAATATACGTCTAGTGCGTAAAATTCTAGTTAGTAAATATTCATGGTATAATTTACCTGCATCAGTTCATAAAGTGCTCATTCATGGGTCGGAGGTAATCGATCATTGTTTATTATCAATTGGAGAATTATCAGAGGAGGCAGCTGAATCATGTAATAAATTAGTGAAACAATTCAGACGTGACAATACCAGAAAGCACTCAAGAACTGTAACTAACACGGATCTTTTACACAGGCTTCTTCTTAATTCCGATCCATTTATATCTAGTCTACGAAAATTACCATGTAAAAAGAAATCTATGATGTCAAGAGAAGTGTTAGATTTACTGAGTTAAAAGTTTTGTATTTCTAAGTACATTAACTTTTTGGAAAGTGAATATTTTATTATTTTCATAAATAAAAATAAGTTAACTCATCCTTTCGGAATTTAATGTTTTTTTCTATTACTGTTTATAATTTAAGATTTATGCAAAACCTTAAACGGAACAAAAAAATTTTATGTAAAAAATGTGTGTACCTAATTTTCCTTTGACTTTTTATATTAATTATATATTACTTTATTATATATTATTATTATTATATCTTATATATATTCTTATTATATATATATTACTTTTTATATGTCTTAATGTTTTTTTAACAAATAAAAACATTTATCAACTTAAAAACGTACTAAAAAGTCATTTATCACGCCAAAAGTTCCTATGACCGCTCTTCCTACGCAGCGGGACCACTGTGCAGCGTTAGTTC
>JAYXIM010033086.1:0-17527 GCA_037575425.1 Anastrepha fraterculus
AATGTTGTGCTTTCGCGCGCTTTGTACGAGGTTCACCATTTGCTGTTCACTCAGACGACTATCGTTTTGATTCCAGAGTGAAGTGATGTATCCATGTTTTATCCATTGGCACATATCGATGCAAAAATTCCGATTTATTACGTTTAAAACATGGCCAAACACTGCTCAGTTCTTTTGATAACTTTACGATGCCAGCTAACTCACGCAGCTTTAATTTTCGATCATCCAAAACGATTTTGTAGATTTTTTGATGCTTTGATGCCTTGTGCATCATCGGTGTCTCCACGACCACATTTGAAGACATGAAATCATCGTTTTATTATTGTTTTTGATGAGGCGGAGTCCTCATGACACTTGCTTCACTTCAACGGTATTTTTCCCCATCCAGATACAGTGTAAAATTAAAACCCGAAATTCGGTTTGATCCATTGTTTTGAGAATAATAAAAGTAGCGTCACTCTTAGCACACTAACTCACTCAATAACTCTTAGCACTCCATAAATTTTAGATTTATCATATATTCAGCAAATCTGTAGCGAAAATAAAGAAAACCATATTTGTGAAACAAACTCCTCAACAGATAGACATTTTTTGTCTCGAACGAGATCAACTCTTAAATACATTTTCCGTATTGATTTTTTTCTGGCTCTTAAGTCGAGTTTTAATCATTGTTTTATTAACTTTTGGTAAATTTTTATGGTAAATATTTTTAATGTGTATTTTTCCACAGTAAATTAATAGACTATCCTTAATTTATCCCATTCTTCTTTAATATTTTGTAATGAAATAAAATGGTTTAATGTATTTGCCGAGCCGCAGTGGGTGTTAATAAATTTTAAATCGTAGAAAACTGGCATGAAACCAGTTGGTTCGAGTATAATAACACACATGCACAACTTACAACAAAATGGGCATGTAAAATGCAATTCAAAATGAAGAAAAATTACAAAAATTTTAAATTTGTCTTGTATTTCACCTTATCACAATGGACCTGTGAAAGGTCTAAGTGTGTCGTTGCGACAGCCACTCAACCTACTTACATACCTACCTATGTTTCACCTTTGTTCTCCGACATTTCATAAAATATATTAAAACTTTATACACCTTTATAAGCCACTAAATATCTTCTTTTGATTGACATATAAAGCTTTTTAAAATACATATAAAGTTACGGCTGAGTATATGCTATAGCCTATGAAAAATTGGTTTTGCGAGCCTGAGTCTAAATTTTGAAGGTCCATTTACAATGCTTCTCAAAGCGATCGATCTTTAGATATTCCTTCATGCTTTTAGTTACGTATTCCAAAATTTTTGAGATCCTTTTCCACTGCGTCTACCCATCGGTTCCTCGGTCTGCCTTTGCTCATTAGCTTTTCTGTCATGTCATGAATAGAATATCATGAAATTATAGCAGCTGTCTTTTTAAGGTTAGTAATAACTGAAAAGACATCGTATTACTTGTATTGTGTCTGCTAAAACAAGCAAAAAAGACAAAAAAAAGACACAGTTACACATTGCATCAGTGGTGCCATCAGAAGGAAGCGGGCAATCGCGGTAATAGCGCATACACACGGAATTTAGCGAAGTCCTCAACCGTCTGTGGGATCCTTTTGTCAGAAAAATGTGACACACAAATGGCGCTCCAAGCAGTAAGAAGGCGTTGTTCCTAAGCAATGTGGGCATTCTCACTACTTAGGACTGGTAACGGCAGGCTCGTCACCTACCATGTCAGAAATCAAAATAGATTAACGAAACCAACGCAAGACTGAGTGTTGTCGAGGCCCTATGCTCCCGAGTGGAGTGAACAAAGAAAAAACAAAAATAACTGAAAACGAGGGGATTGTAAAAAACTAGTGCCATCTCAATGCTAGGTCCGGAACTTTTCTGCCCATATGTTATATATTTTATACTTGTATGTGAAAATCAGTCACAAATTTTGTATGAGCTCCGGCTGTTTGTTTTCTTAAACTTAAAGAGGCATACGTGTGCCATCTCTAGAAAATACGAGAAAAAAATCATAAAACGGAAGCTTTTTATAAATTTTCTATACCAATTTTTAATTCGTGGTGTTTTAATAAAAACTAGTATTTAAGCGACCTAGGGCATGACCGCCATCCTAACATTTCTGAAAAGGCCATTAATTATTTGGTAAAGTGTGCAAAATTTTGTATCTAAGCAGAATTCGTATATGTATATTTTTGAATGAAACATATACTCGTATATCTAAAATAAATTCACTGGTAGGTTTTCTTTCAAACAGAGGTTGTAAAACAATCTGGTCTCAAATTAAATCGCTGCAAAGTCTTTCTATTCTCGACTGCTGTAGAAATCCCATACCAAATTTTTGCTTTCACTTTGTGTTTTTTCACTCACTATTTACACTTTGGCGGCCGCCGTAGCCGAATGGGTTGGTGCGTGATTACCATTCGGAATTCACCGAGAGGTCGTTGGTTCGAATCTCGGTGAAAGCAAAATTAATAAAAACATTTTTCTAATAGCGGTCGCCCCTCGGCAGGCAATGGCAAACCTCCGAGTGTATTTCTGCCATGAAAAAGCTCCTCATAAAAATGTCTGCCGTTCGGAGTCGGCTTGAAACTGTAGGTCCCTCCATTTGTGGAACAACATCTAGACGCACACCACAAATAGGAGGAGGAGCTCGGCCAAACACCTAACAGAAGTGTAAGCGCCAATTATTTATTTTTATTTATTTACACTTTACTAACTGTTTTACTTTTGCGCTTTTTACTGCTAGCTCTAGTTTGTTTATAGCCGCTTTAAGTTGTTCATATAACGGTTAGTGCTGCACTTTCTGCTTTCCGTTCTTATTCGTTATGTGTACGTACGTAGATAAGTATCATAGTTGGCACTGTAGTTCGTGCTGGCGAAAGGAATGCGCAGTATATATCGCATAAGTGGCTATGTGTCTTTATGTTGTTATGTGGCTCTAAATGTGAGTATTTATGGATTGTTGTGTTATGTTGGCATTATGTGGCATAACACAACTTGTGCCTTTGATGGTGGCAGGTTACATAAATATTTAAAGGTTTAAAGGATAAGAGTTTCTTCATACATATATTTCAAAAATATATCACACAGAAATGTATACTTAGAAGATAAGATAAGTCTCAAGCTTTATTTGAGACTATTGAATAATAATTGTCAACATCACAAATCTTTCATGTGGATAACAGTAGAACACCTTTTTATTAAAATATTGATTTAAAATTTAAAAGTAGTTAATACACATTTAATAGTGCCACTTATTTGTGATCTAGAAAAAGTCATATGATGTTGCAAGGCTTCTGAAGATATACCTATAAGTTCCATCATGTTATAGTATGACCTGATTGCTGGCTTCATCGAATGCACGGAATTACTTGAACATATCGGTTTCACTGCCACTGGCAGAGTCCTGCGCTTCTTTCTGTCGTTTTTTTATTATTTGGGCTAAAGCGAAATATTTTGATTAGTTTCCGATGAAGAGGGCTCCGACAGACTTTAACCGAATCAAAAGTGCTAAATATTGAATTTTTTATGAGTATTTACTCTTTTAAACGTTTAATTAAAATTGTGTATTCATACGGCGTTCGCCGTAGTCGATTGAGTTGGTGCGTGGCTATCATTTGGAAATCGGAGTACGTAAGTTGGAATCTCCTTGGAACACCAAAATGAAAAAAAAAAAATTGTATAGCGGTCGCCCCTTAGCAGGCAATATCCTCCATCTCTGCCTCCATTCCTGCCATCAAAATGCTCCTCATAAATACATTTGCCGTTCGGAGTTGGCTTAAAAGTGTAGGTCCCCCAATTTGTGAAACAACATCAAGTCGCACGTCACAAATAAGAAGAGGAGTTCGGCCTAACACTCAAAAATGCTGTACGCCAATAGTACATAGTCTTCGGTGAAAAATCTCCCGCGAAAACTAATAAACAGGATCGCGGAGCCCCGCTCTGTCGGTACTCGGGGGTATCACGTAAGGATCCAATTGCCCTTCAATTGCTTCAAAGATTTTTTTTTTTTTAAATACATGAATCATGCTGTAGTTTGACAATGCTTTTACAACGGAGCTGAAAAACGTACCATAATACCATTGCCTTATTTACAACTTTGGATTCTAGTTTCAAAGATATTAACTTTAAGGACCCCGTTGCTTGTTCAAAAACAGCCCAAATAAACTAAGCCTAAGGCTAAAGCTTTAAAAGCCGCAAAGGGACATTGCAATGGCTTATGATTTTCTGAGCACTTCGGTATTTTAACAAACAAAAATGAAAATAGATCTCGCCGAATTGTTAAAATGTCCGACTGCACCAATTCGAGTCTTTAAGAGTCGCCCGTTAGAAGAAAGGTTGATTTTAATAACACATTTCTAATTATTTATAAAACAGAAAATTAGGTTCTCTACTTGAAGTTTAGAATGAGTCTGATATGGGTAAGAATCAAGTAAGTAGGTATTTGCGTATTTCAGGCTGAAATTCTAGATATTAATTTAGTAGATGTCTGATTAGGCAAAAATGTGACTATCTTCAGATAAATCTATATCCAAGCGGTAATTGAATACCTTGGTGGGGTTGTCATCATTGCTCACAAATGCCGGGCATCCCCATCTGCATCCACTTCATATGTGTGCCAGGGCATAGTGACATATAATACAAAGAAATTGTTAGGCAGACAAATTAGCGGGAGTGGGCACTATCACGCGCCTCCGTCGTGGTAGGAAGATTATAGGTAAACCCCTCTCGACCTACAAACTGCGTGGTACAAATAGCATTGCCACTTCATCCAACACGAAATGAGTTGATAGTCTGACATGTAATGCTACGAAAAGAATTCGGGCAAAATGGGGCATCCGGTGCTCAAGGCAAATACTTAATCGATCAAGGAAAAGTGTTCCTGAATTAGTTACTTTTAGCACAGGGCACTGTCTTCAGAGGTCAATATGCTGAAATATTGAATGTATTTCATTTCGACTACTGCAAAAGATGCAATAATGAGAAGGAGGGATATTCTGCCAGATATCTTACCTGTGACTGTCCCGCGAGGCATGCGGGTACTTTAGGTACTTTAGCTCATCGTTCTTGAATGATATGGATGGCCTTAGGGATATAAGCGTAAGCCAGATTAATAGGGTTGCACTTAAAAAAATGGTTTAACGAAGATCAGCAGGTAAACTGCTACTGTGATATAACGATGAATCGGCAATGGTCTAAGTGATCTGCTTTAAAAACCGATTCCCACTTCTACCTACCTACCAAATCACCGAGTACTTCCCTCCGATACTTTAGTAGTATCGATGCTTTTCTCTTGGAACGAGTCGAGCAGCCACGCGTCTCATACCCAATGGATGGCGTATAATGTTGTGAATTGATTCGTGAGACACGCTAAGGCCACAAGCTACCTCCCTCGGACTTAAGTGATGGTTTTCCAGCGCCTTGCAGCGTCGTGATAATCGTGTGTTCTGCTAGTTGTTGACGATTTCTTTTATGTGGGCTTCGATTGCTTTATGTGGGCAGAAGAGTTCTGGTCCATAGAATTGTGATGCAGCTCCTAAATTCGCTAGACAGTTCGCCAGTTCGTTGCGGGTATGACCATCATGTTCTGGTCCCCGGCCCAGGCAGGTAATGTTTCTAGGTTCCAGAGCATTGAGGGAGTGAAGTATTCCTCAACGGGCTAAGATATTATTTTATGACCCTTTGAAAAGGCTACATGACTTGTAGGCCGCAAATTTCTATGCCATGCATATCTGCTTGAAAAACTGTTTGATAACCACCGTTTGGTATCACACTTTTAAAGTTCGGCGCAAAGATAGCCGCAGACAGTATGATTGATTTATTTATTTTTTAAAAATAAATCTATAGATTAAACACCTATGGACCATCAAATGATAGAACAACTTTTTTCTAATACTAGTCGTCGCTCGGCAGGCGAAGGCTAACCACCTCTGTTGTAGAACCATCTGCCGTTCGAAGGCAGCTTTAACCCGTGCATAGAACAACATTAAGGCGCACACTGCAAATTGGAAGAGAAGCTCGGCCAAACACCCAAAAAAGGACCAATTATATAGACGACAGGAAGAGAATAATGTTTTAGTGACATACGAAAAAAAACATAGTCAAAGTCATTGACTTCGTTGCCCTCGGCAACACGAGTGAGTGAATACTTGTGAAATGAGTAAACAGAATTCTGCTGCCGAGTACCCGCTGCCGTGACAACCAAAGTTACTCTCACAATTTAGTTTTTCACCGAAGCTATGGGCCAAGCCTGGTAATCTGTCATCCCTAAAATAGATATTTGCAAGGGCACAAAAAAAGAGGAATATTAAGAATAATTAAAAACGTTTTATCTACAATTCTGTTTTTTGAAACATTTAAAAATGTGCTTTGAAGTTTGTGGTCTTTAATACTCTTTAAGATTTTCAAAAGAGTAATTCCAGTCAAGAAAAAAGCGACTAAAAGTATCCGGTATCGGACATTCACCGACTTTATCATTTGAGAGAAGTGCTGCCGCAAGTTGCTATACATATAAACCAAAATATTATTATGTCCAAAAAAATGCTTAATAAGTAATCTTAAATTCCCCAACCACTAAATGACTAAATTACTAGCGTTTTCTGCATTACACTAAAGAGTTAAAATTTCGCCCTTCGCCTCGCTTAGCAAGAAAGTTTCAGAATAGTTAGTTGGAATTCCAGACGTCTATAGCGGCAACAACCGTTAAGTGCACAACAATGAATTATCGCCGCTGCGTGCTTTATTTTGCCCATACGAGTATCTACATACACACATACAAGTCCATATATTCACGCTGCTATGCAAGGGTGCTTGCACTTATATGTGGGATTGTAAAGGCGAAAGTTGGTGACCATTTGGAGACCACAAATTGAAACTTTTGCCAGCAATAAAATGGCGTGAAGTGTACAACAAAGGCGTTTTGTATAACAAAACGAATGGCGTTCGCATTCCACAAATAGTTTTTTTGCTGATTTTAATTTGTTTTTATTCGGCTTAAATGTGTTTGTATGCGCACATACAAAACTACATGCATTAGAATGGCTCATTGTGGTACTATGCGTTCCCCAGAAAGGCCTTCTTTTAATTACATAAATTTGTTATTTTAGGATAAATATAATAATATTTGTGAGCGAAATCGGATTGAAGGTTGGTTTTGTTTATTAATGATATCAGATTCTGCTTCAACAATTTTAATTCTGTGCTATTTGGCGATGATCTGAAATTTTTTTTTTATAAAATCAATTGTACCACGGATTTGCATTTACTTCAAGAATATTTCATATTTTACTCGTACACGAACAGCTCGCCTCTGTAAATGACTTTGCTGATCTTAGCTCTTTTTTGATACAGTGTCACCTTTGTCAATCCCATATGCCCTACTTTCCCGAGGACTTAGCATATAGGAAGCTCTTCTGCGATGACATAGGAAACACTACACGAAGTTCTTCTGAAAGGTCCGTGCAAAAAGAAATAGTACTTAATTGTTTGAGCTAATCCTCCTTAATTTTTCGACAAAGTCTACTTTTAGGCTTATACGCTGTTCTAGTTTGCTGATCACTTCCGCATAACAGAATTTGACAAAGTCTGAAAATTAGAAAATTATTTCTTCAATCTCCTCCTCGCTTGAATAAAATTTTTTATCCGCCAGCCATATCTTTTTCTTCTAGTACTAGCGAAAACCCGCCCGTTCCGCTGGTCGTCTTTAAAAAAATCTAGATTAATTAATTAAATTAAGCCGAAAAATACTGTGTGTATTTTATAAAAATTCTCCCGCATGAATAGTAATGAAAGAAAAATAGTAGTAGCAATTAAAAAACGTTTGATGTGATTTACTTTATTACTTTTTTTATTGTAATGCTCTTTGGAACAGAAAATTGAAGACATTTGAATTCAAACGGCATGTCCGATGGTATCATTGTTATTCGCGGTATTAAAACATCTTCACCAGAGTATTTTCCATTCAAAATTATTGCTTCACTGACGTTATTCATCAATCTCTTAACTGTTAATCGAGTGCCATTACATAGTCGTGGTTGATTTATGTTTCTCAACATAATAATCGGTGCTCCTATTTTCAAGTTTAGCATGTGCATAGATGCGCTCCCCTTTACACATAAACAGCAATATCAATCGTATGATACATACACTTCGTCGTGTACGAAAAAGCGGAAAAGGAGAAGAGAACTGTTCTATTCCCCCCCGCTTTAACCCAGCTATGTGTTCAGGTGCAAATGACTTTTTTGCGTGAAGTCTGATATAAAATAAGTTCTATTTACTCTTCTTAAATTTATATAAACTTTTCCAGGCGAAGTAAAAAAACTGGCATATATTTGCTTCAACCGTATATTTGTGAGTACACAGGTAATACGTAAATGTATGAATGATATCTCATATTAGCATAACCTTTCTGCAAAAAATTAAGGAAACGATCACCAATCATGCCGGCAATGATACAATGAATTTTTCACTATAACTGACTTCAGATTAACGTTTATAGAATAAGCGTATATGTAATATTTTAAATTTTTTTTAGAATTTTTAATAATAAGTGGTCTTCCTCTTCCTGTAGCTATTCCTTTTCCATCTCCAGCTCCATCTCCTTTCTTTATCCCGGAAACGTGCAGTAAAAATGACTTCACTTAAAAGCTTTCATCAACAGCTTCCATCTGATACCCATATTGTACAAACACATCCAAGGGTACCTTGGTCCACCTTTTCGGCTATATCTCGAGACCCTGGTCACTCAGAGATCTAAAAAATACCCTGTATTAAAGCACTCATCAGTAGCTTTGATTTGATACCCACAATGTAAAACCACATCCTAGGGTTACCCGGGTTCTCGTTTCGGCCTTCGGCAGCGCCACCATGGTGGCTAATGGAATCAATAAGCATATTATACTAACCTTCTCCGTGGAAAAATATATATATATACTAAATTTCATAATAATCGGCCCAGACACACACGATCAAAATGTATTCAATTCTAATGAATGCTATGTGCGGTACAAAAAATACGTGCGGCAAATAGCAAAAACACACTCGCTTAACCGACGCACCGTACACACACGCGTTATCAGATTTCAACCAAACTTCACCGAAATCTTTGCCAAAGAAACACCAACAATGTGTGAAACTTTCATTGTTTTTCTTACACGCGTTGCTGAGATTACCCCGGACAAATGCACACTTTTTTTCGGCTTAATTTTTATATATGTAGATTTATTTGCCATACTAGTCCGAGAGAGCCAAGTTTGGAGAATAGGTGGATGTGGGACGAGTTGGAATCCTATTCCCATTAATTTTGCGACCACAACTGCTGGGGCTTGAGCTGGTGCGCTATCTTGATGGAAAAGGAAAATCACTCGATTCCCTCGATTCATAAGATGCCAAACGCAAAGAAATATACCGATCTGGCTGAGACTTGGTGTGTGTTCTTCAAAAAGATGCCACTAACTAAACATAACCTAGATACGTGCAAGTAGTGCCATCTGTAAGACTTTGCACGGACTTTTCAAATGACCCTCGTAACACTCTTGCCCGTTCAAAGTTAGAGTGGGTCTCGCAGTACCTGGGATCAAATTTGGAGTTGCCCAAATGCAAGCCCAACGAAAATGTATTCGGTTTGCCTTTCAGCCGCTTTGTTTTGCTGACTTTCTTCTGTAATGCTCATTGTAGCTCCTTATCTTTATCTTTATCTTTATCTTTATCTTTATCTTTATCTTTATCTTTATCTTTATCTTTATCTTTATCTTTATCTTTATCTTTATCTTTATCTTTATCTTTATCTTTATCTTTATCTTTATCTTTATCTTTATCTTTATCTTTATCTTTATCTTTATCTTTATCTTTATCTTTATCTTTATCTTTATCTTTATCTTTATCTTTATCTTTATCTTTATCTTTATCTTTATCTTTATCTTTATCTTTATCTTTATCTTTATCCTTATCTTTATCTTTATCTTTATCTTTATCTTTATCTTTATCTTTATCTTTATTTTTATCTTTATCTTTATCTTTATCTTTATCTTTATCTTTATCTTTATCTTTATCTTTATCTTTATCTTTATCTTTATCTTTATCTTTATCTTTATCTTTATCTTTATCTTTATCTTTATCTTTATCTTTATCTTTATCTTTGTCTTTGTCTTTATCTTTATCTTTATCTTTGTCTTTATCTTTATCTTTATCTTTATCTTTATCTTTATCTTTATCTTTATCTTTATCTTTATCTTTATCTTTATCTTTATCTTTATCTTTATCTTTATCTTTATCTTTATCTTTATCTTTATCTTTATCTTTATCTTTATCTTTATCTTTATCTTTATCTTTATCTTTATCTTTATCTTTATCTTTATCTTTATCTTTATCTTTATCTTTATCTTTATCTTTATCTTTATCTTTATCTTTATCTTTATCTTTATCTTTATCTTTATCTTTATCTTTATCTTTATCTTTATCTTTATCTTTATCTTTATCTTTATCTTTATCTTTATCTTTATCTTTATCTTTATCTTTATCTTTATCTTTATCTTTATCTTTATCTTTATCTTTATCTTTATCTTTATCTTTATCTTTATCTTTATCTTTATCTTTATCTTTATCTTTATCTTTATCTTTATCTTTATCTTTATCTTTATCTTTATCTTTATCTTTATCTTTATCTTTATCTTTATCTTTATCTTTATCTTTATCTTTATCTTTATCTTTATCTTTATCTTTATCTTTATCTTTATCTTTATCTTTATCTTTATCTTTATCTTTATCTTTATCTTTATCTTTATCTTTATCTTTATCTTTATCTTTATCTTTATCTTTATCTTTATCTTTATCTTTATCTTTATCTTTATCTTTATCTTTATCTTTATCTTTATCTTTATCTTTATCTTTATCTTTATCTTTATCTTTATCTTTATCTTTATCTTTATCTTTATCTTTATCTTTATCTTTATCTTTATCTTTATCTTTATCTTTATCTTTATCTTTATCTTTATCTTTATCTTTATCTTTATCTTTATCTTTATCTTTATCTTTATCTTTATCTTTATCTTTATCTTTATCTTTATCTTTATCTTTATCTTTATCTTTATCTTTATCTTTATCTTTATCTTTATCTTTATCTTTATCTTTATCTTTATCTTTATCTTTATCTTTATCTTTATCTTTATCTTTATCTTTATCTTTATCTTTATCTTTATCTTTATCTTTATCTTTATCTTTATCTTTATCTTTATCTTTATCTTTATCTTTATCTTTATCTTTATCTTTATCTTTATCTTTATCTTTATCTTTATCTTTATCTTTATCTTTATCTTTATCTTTATCTTTATCTTTATCTTTATCTTTATCTTTATCTTTATCTTTATCTTTATCTTTATCTTTATCTTTATCTTTATCTTTATCTTTATCTTTATCTTTATCTTTATCTTTATCTTTATCTTTATCTTTATCTTTATCTTTATCTTTATCTTTATCTTTATCTTTATTTTTATCTTTATCTTTATCTTTATCTTTATCTTTATCTTTATCTTTATCTTTATCTTTATCTTTATCTTTATCTTTATCTTTATCTTTATCTTTATCTTTATCTTTATCTTTATCTTTATCTTTATCTTTATCTTTATCTTTATCTTTATCTTTATCTTTATCTTTATCTTTATCTTTATCTTTATCTTTATCTTTATCTTTATCTTTATCTTTATCTTTATCTTTATCTTTATCTTTATCTTTATCTTTATCTTTATCTTTATCTTTATCTTTATCTTTATCTTTATCTTTATCTTTATCTTTATCTTTATCTTTATCTTTATCTTTATCTTTATCTTTATCTTTATCTTTATCTTTATCTTTATCTTTATCTTTATCTTTATCTTTATCTTTATCTTTATCTTTATCTTTATCTTTATCTTTATCTTTATCTTTATCTTTATCTTTATCTTTATCTTTATCTTTATCTTTATCTTTATCTTTATCTTTATCTTTATCTTTATCTTTATCTTTATCTTTATCTTTATCTTTATCTTTATCTTTGTCTTTATCTTTATCTTTATCTTTATCTTTATCTTTATCTTTATCTTTATCTTTATCTTTATCTTTATCTTTATCTTTATCTTTATCTTTATCTTTATCTTTATCTTTATCTTTATCTTTATCTTTATCTTTATCTTTATCTTTATCTTTATCTTTATCTTTATCTTTATCTTTATCTTTATCTTTATCTTTATCTTTATCTTTATCTTTATCTTTATCTTTATCTTTATCTTTATCTGCCAAGTGGCCACTCAAAGGGCAGCCATAAAAATTGCGACTCAGAAAACTATCGAGAAAAAAATAATTTTTTGTATTTATTTGCAAGCACAAGTATCGAGGGCCACTCGTTATGAAGTCAGGCTAGTGAAATCAAAATTCACGATTTTGTCTTTGTGCCAGTTGCAAATTGAGCGAGTCTTGTGACTCGAATGCTCCAAGGGGAAGTCTTGATCTCATCGCAAAGAGCATGAAACAGTGGTCTAGTGCACCTGCATATATGTATACATAGCATCGATGTAATATATAAGCAGCGTGACTTTTTGCTGTATTTCACAAGCCAATTGAATTCACAAATTAGTAGGCGAATGACAAAATAAGCAAACACAAACTGTTAATGAGAGTAGCATACTTACAGGCGAGATAAGTAAGAAGCACACCGTGCAGTTGTTTTAATTCAGACTGTTAATTAAGTTTTTAGCTCTTCTTTAATATTTTATTTTGCATTATTATTCTTAAATAAGTGAAGCTCACTTTTACTAGTCCATGAAACTCCTTTATTTACTCTAACGCCGAGTGTGAGTTAAGGTATTACTTGTATTTGTATTATTCATCATACGCAGTGCCGCACTACGCCCAGGTGTTCCATTATTAATTTTAACTTATAATAGTATACACATATATTTACGTATGTATGTTAGTAGCTACACAGTCGAGCTCTGAAATTAAAAATTTAATTAAAGCGCATTTTCAAATAAATCCGATTTGAGGTCATAAACTTTAATGATAAAACAGAAAAACGTGAAATTATCGGCACATGCGCATATGCATCTGGCTATAGAACTATGAATATGGCAGGCATTACTCCTAGACTGGCAACCGCGCGAGAGTCCTTTTTCAACTTGTTTACAAACAAATTTCGTGTTCGCACACATGCAAAATTGGAAGGCCACCAAGTGCAGTGGAGGCAAATAATGGCACAATATTCACATACGCATTTGTATGTAAGTACGCATGAATGGACTTACAAACACACGCAAACTGTATGAGATATAACAGACGAAAGCGGCTGTGTCGTCAGTCACTTTGTGTATCTTACAACCTACAAGTATGAATAGTGCAAAACAAGTGGAAAATTGTTAATAATTTTTTCGCACCGAAGCAGCCAACAACCACAACGAGAGGCACAACAATGAGAAACTGCAACTTTGACAATCAAGTGGAAAATATGAATTGTCCGGTTGCATGGCTGTTATAGCTTGACCCGCCCCACTGTTTGCTTATAGCTCAGTTGTTTATTGTGCACCATATACATACATATATTTACTTACCTACACACAGCCATATTGGCCGATTCAGTGTGCCGCCATGCATTCGTTGCCAGTAGTGCTTGTTAAGTGTAAAATATTAATAGGCACTTTTTGTTAATTTTTTGTTTTATTTTTTAATTACTGATTTTTGTAGGTGTAGGTGGCTGTTTGTGGGTATTCATGGTGTTTATTTGCTCGGTGTATAAATTATTTAAAACTATAATATACGCATTTGTGTGTGTGTCTGATTTTTACATTTATTCTGCTTGCCTATGTTGGTGGTGCTTTTGCTGCCATTGTAACCATGTACGGCCATTATTGCCCACGTTGCACGCCAACTTTGTTGTTGGACATATTGTAAATTGTAAATGATGAAAAAACAAACTTACCTTCACACGGTGAAATGCTTTTTAGTGTGAAACTTTGCATTTTTCCATTTGCTTTGTTGGTGATTTATCGATTGGTGAAACAATTTTTCTGTTTTATTTGCAAGCATAAATAAACAAATATATTTTTTTCTATAAATTAATTATATAAAAAATATGTGTGAAGTGAGTATTACACACCGAAAAGCGTACAGCAATGCTTTTGAAGTCAGTTTTTCAACAGATCCTGTGTAAAGAGAACTCTAAAAGTTTTTTAAAATCTTACAAAGAACCGGCAAAATTTCATCAAAGTTTCAAAAATTTTATTCAGATTGCAGTATTTTATATTGAAAGTGAATGAATTGAGAAACTGCATGTGTTCAAAAAATCTGATTAAAATTTATTTTATTTATTTAATTATTTATTTAAATGAGTAACAATTATTAATAACTATTTCACTTAGGAAATAAGCACTGGCTGCTAGAGCCTTTAGCTTATGGTGTCTTAAACTGGAGTAATAATAGAGATAAGTAGCTATACTCCGTCGGAGAGGTTTCAAGAGAATGGGAGAGGTTAGTTGAGGAAGTGTTAGAAGATCAGTGGATAGTGTGAGTTTGAGTAGAGTATAACTTTATATATATTTTTCGCAAAGAGGTATCGAGGAGGTGTGTTGTCGTTTGAGTTGCAGAAAGGGCAGTTTTGTTTGACTGTGCCATTTAGGTTGCGAACATGGGTGGCTATAGTGGCGATACGAAGGCGTGTAAATATCTTCAGGTTCTGAGAAGACATGTGTGTAGGATATATGGGTTTGATGCCAGTAGGATTGTACTTTTTGTAGTGGTGTTCGTAATTAGTCCATTGACTATTGTACGCATCCTGAAGAGATTTTAGTATAATTTTCCGAATATTTTTGATGTTAAAATGTGCACTGAAGTGAATGGGAGCCTGAGCGGCTTCTTTGGCTTTGGTATCAGCGCACTCGTTGCCTTATATTCCGGCATGAACCGGAACCCATATGATCCTTATCAAATTTTTAAGGTATTATTTCGGATTTCGATGATTATTGGAGTTTGCAATAGAGGTGGTTGGTTCAATAGAGCGTCCATTACGGATTAACTATCGTTGTAAATAATGAATTTGCTGCCTTTGTCGGCAGCATAGAGACCGCTTCAAGCAAAGCAGCTGGTTTCGTTGTAAATACTGAGCAGAAGGAAGGTAAAGCACCGACTGAGATTGTGACACCGAGCAGGATTGTGACTGCAAACGCTGTACTGGTGTCTGTTTTAGATCCATCGGTATAAACGAACTCCCATTCGTTTTTTAAAGGAGCAACGATTCCCCTGAAAACGTTGGACGTATTCATTAGAGGAGACAGACTCTTTGGGACATTTTAGCAAATCCGCATTCAAAATAGTTTTTGGATTCAAGTCTGGTAGGAAAACTGGAATTGGTGGCAAAATCGCGTCCGATGTGACATTAAGTTTGTGCAGTAGTTCAACACAACGTTGTGTGGTGGACGGTTTGCGGCTATTTTTATATTGTTGCTACGCTGAGTTTACCAGTGCAAGTAATATTTTATTTCTGCAGTGAAGAAGCTTGGGTAGGAGCATTATTGGGTTGCGCTTGCCTCTAAAAATATATCCAGTAATTCGGGTTCTGCAAGAACAGCTTTGGGAACGCGTGGATACTCCTTCTAGCTGCCGCATGTTACGGAGCATTTAAGTTTGATTTTATTAATTTTATATAATTTATTTTGTATAACAGTAGCGCCTTTGTTACGTTAACAAGTGTGTATGGATGAACATGGCAATGCTTAGAAGATAAAAACTTAATTACGTTAAGTCTGTAAAATAAGCTTATTCTAATGGATCTACAGTGTTCCTTATATGTAAGATCTTTGTCGAATGTTAAGCCTAGTGTATTAGAATGTGGGATCAGTACATTGGAAAAGGCTCAACTGGAGAAGCAATATTTACATTTTGTATATATCGCACCCTAAATACAAAAGGGTCACAACTCAAAATTTTCCACACTCGAGCTTGACTTGTTTACAGTAGCACAGAAAACAAACTATGTGACATATCACGCTGAAATTTGCCATGTAAGCTTATAACAGTCCTACCAAAAAACAAAAAATTTATTTTTGCCATATGTCATCCGCGGACCGTTTTATTGATAACGTCTCGTTCATATTTGAGCAGAAGGAACATTTTGAGTTGTGACCCTTTTGTATTTAGGGTGCGATATATGAGAAGTAGTGCACTTACTTGTTGAGAATGTTCAGGATAGTAGAAAAGACTTTGCTAAAGTTTTTTAATTTGCAAAATACTAAAACATCATCAGCAAATATAAAGTGTTCCACCTCGGCATAAGAAGCGATAATTGAACTAATTTCACTAAAACCTATAGTAAACAATGTCACTGAGAGAGATGAACCTTGTACTATACCATTAAAAAGGCTATGAGCCTGTGATTGTTATTAACACTGACTGAAAACTTGCCATTACTTAAAAAGGATTTAAAGAAATTTATAAATTTTGTTTCCGATTTTCCAGCGCTTGAGTTGGTTAAGAACAACATGAATGCCGATTCTATTAAAATTATTTAAGGCTAAACTAGAGGTGCACGACCATAACCATATAAATCAGCTGCTCCAACCAACCTACAGCAGCCTGGGCAACACTGGTTTCATACCTGACTGCCATAACCATAACCGTTGCTATAGATGCTATAGATATCCATTGAATACTGGTTTTCCGTCATATCCAGGGTAGGTTGGTTGGTAAAGGTGCTATCTGAGTGAGACATCCCAGACTCAATGAGCTCAAAAGGTGCCATTTTGGTGCACCACTAACAGAACCATTGCCGTTATTTATTCAAACCACCTTCATGTGACTATGAATCTGCCTATGTCATCTATTTTCTTTACTGCAAATTCTATCAAGTTGAGAACTTCCCAGCACTCTATGTCGTGGAACACCCAGACTTGGGGACTTAATTAGATAGTGGAAGACTTGATTGCAGCTTTTACATCTATCGTTAGGCCAATGGCCGGTTATTGTTAGCGTAATTCTAAAGACGTCTGTTCTTGGCTTTCGTAACAGCTCGTCCGATCTGGACTTAATGTAATCTGGCCACGTTTCCTTGGCTATTTGCCAGGTATCATAGTTGGGCCATCTGTCAACAGCCTGCTTTTGGAGTTGCGAAAAGATCCCCCGTTTGTAGACGCTTCGGGGCAGCCCACTGCTACCACTTCGGTTACTCTAGAATAATCCCCCTGTCTTGGCAACTCATCAGCTTTCTGATTTCCTTCTATGGTTTTATGGTCAGGTACTCGGATGAGAGCGATGTCTGCTATGCGTGCTAAGGCATTTAATTCTTCTTTGGTTTCAATTTTTGAATTGGTTGTCGATGACATTTTAGCTAAGATGGCTGCTTGACTATCTGGAAAATATGTGCTTCTGATAGGTGTTGTAACCATTGAACCATTGTAACCACTGAATACCGATTTGTTGCAATTATTGTGATTTTATTTTTCGCGTTCACTTCTCTTTGTTTCTGTGAGTTTCAATTTGTAATTTTCAATTGCGCTACTTTTCAAGT